>JBAMJR010000873.1:0-26974 GCA_038501785.1 Myoxocephalus aenaeus
TAAGAGTACCTGATGCTCTCATCACGTTTTACTACCTTAGGCTGCATTTCCAACTTTTATGTCAAAAAACGACTTTTCAGCCTAGACAGAGTCCAAAGCTGCGTTTCCAACTTTTATGTCAAAAAACGACTTTTCAGCCTAGACAGAGTCCACAAGTGGATTCTCTTCTAGAATACTTAGATTCCATGATTTCCTTCAGTTAAAGTATCTCAGACCACCAGACTTTCATCTTTCATTATAATGTAAGAGTACCTGATGCTCTCATCACGTTTTACTACCTTAAGCTGCATTTCCAACTTTTATGTCAAAAAACGACTTTTCAGCCTAGACAGAGTCCAAAGCTGCGTTTCCAACTTTTATGTCAAAAAACGACTTTTCAGCCTAGACAGAGTTCACAAGTTGATTCTCTTCTAGAATACTTAGATTCCATGATTTCCTTCAGTTAAAGTATCTCAGACCACCATACTTTAATCTTTCATTATAATGTAAGAGTACCTGATGCTCTCATCACGTTTTACTACCTTAAGCTGCATTTCCAACTTTTATGTCAAAAAACGACTTTTCAGCCTAGACAGAGTCCACAAGTGGATTCTCTTCTAGAATACTTAGATTCCATGATTTCCTTCAGTTAAAGTATCTCAGACCACCAGACTTTCATCTTTCATTATAATGTAAGAGTACCTGATGCTCTCATCACGTTTTACTACCTTAAGCTGCATTTCCAACTTTTATGTCAAAAAACGACTTTTCAGCCTAGACAGAGTCCACAAGTGGATTCTCTTCTAGAACACTTAGATTCCATGATTTCCTTCAGGTATAGTATCTCAGACCACCAGACTTTCATTTTTCATTATAATGTAAGAGTACCTGATGCTCTCATCACGTTTTACTACCTTAGGCTGCATTTCCAACTTTTATGTCAAAAAACGACTTTTCAGCCTAGACAGAGTCCACAAGTGGATTCTCTTCTAGAATACTTAGATTCCATGATTTCCTTCAGTTAAAGTATCTCAGACCACCAGACTTTCATCTTTCATTATAATGTAAGAGTACCTGATGCTCTCATCACGTTTTACTACCTTAAGCTGCATTTCCAACTTTTATGTCAAAAAACGACTTTTCAGCCTAGACAGAGTCCACAAGTGGATTCTCTTCTAGAACACTTAGATTCCATGATTTCCTTCAGGTATAGTATCTCAGACCACCAGACTTTCATTTTTCATTATAATGTAAGAGTACCTGATGCTCTCATCACGTTTTACTACCTTAGGCTGCATTTCCAACTTTTATGTCAAAAAACGACTTTTCAGCCTAGACAGAGTCCACAAGTGGATTCTCTTCTAGAATACTTAGATTCCATGATTTCCTTCAGTTAAAGTATCTCAGACCACCAGACTTTCATCTTTCATTATAATGTAAGAGTACCTGATGCTCTCATCACGTTTTACTACCTTAAGCTGCATTTCCAACTTTTATGTCAATAAACGACTTTTCAGCCTAGACAGAGTCCACAAGTGGATTCTCTTCTAGAATACTTAGATTCCATGATTTCCTTCAGTTAAAGTATCTCAGACCACCAGACTTTCATCTTTCATTATAATGTAAGAGTACCTGATGCTCTCATCACGTTTTACTACCTTAAGCTGCATTTCCAACTTTTATGTCAAAAAACGACTTTTCAGCCTAGACAGAGTCCACAAGTGGATTCTCTTCTAGAATACTTAGATTCCATGATTTCCTTCAGTTAAAGTATCTCAGACCACCAGACTTTCATCTTTCATTATAATGTAAGAGTACCTGATGCTCTCATCACGTTTTACTACCTTAAGCTGCATTTCCAACTTTTATGTCAAAAAACGACTTTTCAGCCTAGACAGAGTCCACAAGTGGATTCTCTTCTAGAATACTTAGATTCCATGATTTCCTTCAGGTATAGTATCTCAGACCACCAGACTTTCATTTTTCATTATAATGTAAGAGTACCTGATGCTCTCATCACGTTTTACTACCTTAGGCTGCATTTCCAACTTTTATGTCAAAAAACGACTTTTCAGCCTAGACAGAGTCCACAAGTGGATTCTCTTCTAGAATACTTAGATTCCATGATTTCCTTCAGTTAAAGTATCTCAGACCACCAGACTTTCATCTTTCATTATAATGTAAGAGTACCCGATGCTCTCATCACGTTTTACTACCTTAAGCTGCATTTCCAACTTTTATGTCAAAAAACGACTTTTCAGCCTAGACAGAGTCCACAAGTGGATTCTCTTCTAGAATACTTAGATTCCATGATTTCCTTCAGGTATAGTATCTCAGACCACCAGACTTTCATTTTTCATTAAAATGTAAGAGTACCTGATGCTCTCATCACGTTTTACTACCTTAGGCTGCATTTCCAACTTTTATGTCAAAAAACGACTTTTCAGCCTAGACAGAGTCCACAAGTGGATTCTCTTCTAGAATACTTAGATTCCATGATTTCCTTCAGTTAAAGTATCTCAGACCACCAGACTTTCATCTTTCATTATAATGTAAGAGTACCTGATGCTCTCATCACGTTTTACTACCTTAAGCTGCATTTCCAACTTTTATGTCAAAAAACGACTTTTCAGCCTAGACAGAGTCCACAAGTGGATTCTCTTCTAGAATACTTAGATTCCATGATTTCCTTCAGTTAAAGTATCTCAGACCACCAGACTTTCATCTTTCATTATAATGTAAGAGTACCTGATGCTCTCATCACGTTTTACTACCTTAAGCTGCATTTCCAACTTTTATGTCAAAAAACGACTTTTCAGCCTAGACAGAGTCCACAAGTGGATTCTCTTCTAGAATACTTAGATTCCATGATTTCCTTCAGGTATAGTATCTCAGACCACCAGACTTTCATTTTTCATTATAATGTAAGAGTACCTGATGCTCTCATCACGTTTTACTACCTTAGGCTGCATTTCCAACTTTTATGTCAAAAAACGACTTTTCAGCCTAGACAGAGTCCACAAGTGGATTCTCTTCTAGAATACTTAGATTCCATGATTTCCTTCAGTTAAAGTATCTCAGACCACCAGACTTTCATCTTTCATTATAATGTAAGAGTACCTGATGCTCTCATCACGTTTTACTACCTTAAGCTGCATTTCCAACTTTTATGTCAAAAAACGACTTTTCAGCCTAGACAGAGTCCACAAGTGGATTCTCTTCTAGAATACTTAGATTCCATGATTTCCTTCAGGTATAGTATCTCAGACCACCAGACTTTCATTTTTCATTATAATGTAAGAGTACCTGATGCTCTCATCACGTTTTACTACCTTAGGCTGCATTTCCAACTTTTATGTCGAAAAACGACTTTTCAGCCTAGACAGAGTCCACAAGTGGATTCTCTTCTAGAATACTTAGATTCCATGATTTCCTTCAGTTAAAGTATCTCAGACCACCAGACTTTCATCTTTCATTATAATGTAAGAGTACCTGATGCTCTCATCACGTTTTACTACCTTAAGCTGCATTTCCAACTTTTATGTCAAAAAACGACTTTTCAGCCTAGACAGAGTCCACAAGTGGATTCTCTTCTAGAATACTTAGATTCCATGATTTCCTTCAGTTAAAGTATCTCAGACCACCAGACTTTCATCTTTCATTATAATGTAAGAGTACCTGATGCTCTCATCACGTTTTACTACCTTAAGCTGCATTTCCAACTTTTATGTCAAAAAACGACTTTTCAGCCTAGACAGAGTCCAAAGCTGCGTTTCCAACTTTTATGTCAAAAAACGACTTTTCAGCCTAGACAGAGTCCACAAGTGGATTCTCTTCTAGAATACTTAGATTCCATGATTTCCTTCAGTTAAAGTATCTCAGACCACCAGACTTTTATCTTTCATTATAATGTAAGAGTACCTGATGCTCTCATCACGTTTTACTACCTTAAGCTGCATTTCCAACTTTTATGTCAAAAAACGACTTTTCAGCCTAGACAGAGTCCACAAGTGGATTCTCTTCTAGAATACTTAGATTCCATGATTTCCTTCAGGTATAGTATCTCAGACCACCAGACTTTCATTTTTCATTATAATGTAAGAGTACCTGATGCTCTCATCACGTTTTACTACCTTAGGCTGCATTTCCAACTTTTATGTCAAAAAACGACTTTTCAGCCTAGACAGAGTCCACAAGTGGATTCTCTTCTAGAATACTTAGATTCCATGATTTCCTTCAGTTAAAGTATCTCAGACCACCAGACTTTCATCTTTCATTATAATGTAAGAGTACCTGATGCTCTCATCACGTTTTACTACCTTAAGCTGCATTTCCAACTTTTATGTCAAAAAACGACTTTTCAGCCTAGACAGAGTCCACAAGTGGATTCTCTTCTAGAATACTTAGATTCCATGATTTCCTTCAGTTAAAGTATCTCAGACCACCAGACTTTCATCTTTCATTATAATGTAAGAGTACCTGATGCTCTCATCACGTTTTACTACCTTAAGCTGCATTTCCAACTTTTATGTCAAAAAACGACTTTTCAGCCTAGACAGAATCCACAAGTGGATTCTCTTCTAGAACACTTAGATTCCATGATTTCCTTCAGGTATAGTATCTCAGACCACCAGACTTTCATTTTTCATTATAATGTAAGAGTACCTGATGCTCTCATCACGTTTTACTACCTTAGGCTGCATTTCCAACTTTTATGTCAAAAAACGACTTTTCAGCCTAGACAGAGTCCACAAGTGGATTCTCTTCTAGAATACTTAGATTCCATGATTTCCTTCAGTTAAAGTATCTCAGACCACCAGACTTTCATCTTTCATTATAATGTAAGAGTACCTGATGCTCTCATCACGTTTTACTACCTTAAGCTGCATTTCCAACTTTTATGTCAAAAAACGACTTTTCAGCCTAGACAGAGTCCACAAGTGGATTCTCTTCTAGAATACTTGTATTCCATGATTTCCTTCAGTTAAAGTATCTCAGACCACCAGACTTTCATCTTTCATTATAATGTAAGAGTACCTGATGCTCTCATCACGTTTTACTACCTTAAGCTGCATTTCCAACTTTCATGTCAAAAAACGACTTTTCAGCCTAGACAGAGTCCAAAGCTGCGTTTCCAACTTTTATGTCAAAAAACGACTTTTCAGCCTAGACAGAGTCCACAAGTGGATTCTCTTCTAGAATACTTAGATTCCATGATTTCCTTCAGTTAAAGTATCTCAGACCACCAGACTTTCATCTTTCATTATAATGTAAGAGTACCTGATGCTCTCATCACGTTTTACTACCTTAAGCTGCATTTCCAACTTTTATGTCAAAAAACGACTTTTCAGCCTAGACAGAGTCCAAAGCTGCGTTTCCAACTTTTATGTCAAAAAACGACTTTTCAGCCTAGACAGAGTCCACAAGTGGATTCTCTTCTAGAATACTTAGATTCCATGATTTCCTTCAGGTATAGTATCTCAGACCACCAGACTTTCATTTTTCATTATAATGTAAGAGTACCTGATGCTCTCATCACGTTTTACTACCTTAGGCTGCATTTCCAACTTTTATGTCAAAAAACGACTTTTCAGCCTAGACAGAGTCCAAAGCTGCGTTTCCAACTTTTATGTCAAAAAACGACTTTTCAGCCTAGACAGAGTCCACAAGTGGATTCTCTTCTAGAATACTTAGATTCCATGATTTCCTTCAGTTAAAGTATCTCAGACCACCAGACTTTCATCTTTCATTATAATGTAAGAGTACCTGATGCTCTCATCACGTTTTACTACCTTAAGCTGCATTTCCAACTTTTATGTCAAAAAACGACTTTTCAGCCTAGACAGAATCCACAAGTGGATTCTCTTCTAGAACACTTAGATTCCATGATTTCCTTCAGGTATAGTATCTCAGACCACCAGACTTTCATTTTTCATTTAATGTAAGAGTACCTGATGCTCTCATCACGTTTTACTACCTTAGGCTGCATTTCCAACTTTTATGTCAAAAAACGACTTTTCAGCCTCGACAGAGTCCACAAGTGGATTCTCTTCTAGAATACTTAGATTCCATGATTTCCTTCAGTTAAAGTATCTCAGACCACCAGACTTTCATCTTTCTTTATAATGTAAGAGTACCTGATGCTCTCATCACGTTTTACTACCTTAAGCTGCATTTCCAACTTTTATGTCAAAAAACGACTTTTCAGCCTAGACAGAGTCCACAAGTGGATTCTCTTCTAGAATACTTAGATTCCATGATTTCCTTCAGTTAAAGTATCTCAGACCACCAGACTTTCATGTTCTATTATAATGTAAGAGTACCTGATGCTCTCATCACGTTTTTACTACCTTAAGCTGCATTTCCAACTTTTTTTGTCAAAAAACGACTTTTCAGCCTAGACAGAATCCAAAGCTGCGTTTCCAACTTTTATGTCAAAAAACGACTTTTCAGCCTACACAGAGTCCACAAGTGGATTCTCTTCTAGAATACTTAGATTCCATGATTTCCTTCAGTTAAAGTATCTCAGACCACCAGACTTTCATGTTCTATTATAATGTAAGAGTACCTGATGCTCTCATCACGTTTTACTACCTTAAGCTGCATTTCCAACTTTTATGTCAAAAAACGACTTTTCAGCCTAGACAGAGTCCACAAGTGGATTCTCTTCTAGAATACTTAGATTCCATGATTTCCTTCAGTTAAAGTATCTCAGACCACCAGACTTTCATGTTCTATTATAATGTAAGAGTACCTGATGCTCTCATCACGTTTTACTACCTTAAGCTGCATTTCCAACTTTTTTGTCAAAAAAACGACTTTTCAGCCTAGACAGAATCCAAAGCTGCGTTTCCAACTTTTATGTCAAAAAACGACTTTTCAGCCTACACAGAGTCCACAAGTGGATTCTCTTCTAGAATACTTAGATTCCATGATTTCCTTCAGTTAAAGTATCTCAGACCACCAGACTTTCATGTTCTATTATAATGTAAGAGTACCTGATGCTCTCATCACGTTTTACTACCTTAAGCTGCATTTCCAACTTTTTGTCAAAAAACGACTTTTCAGCCTAGACAGAGTCCAAAGCTGCGTTTCCAACTTTTATGTCAAAAAACGACTTTTCAGCCTAGACAGAGTCCACAAGTGGAATCTCTTCTAGAATACTTAGATTCCATGATTTCCTTCAGTTAAAGTATCTCAGACCACCAGACTTTCATGTTCTATTATAATGTAAGAGTACCTGATGCTCTCATCACGTTTTACTACCTTAAGCTGCATTTCCAACTTTTTTGTCAAAAAACGACTTTTCAGCCTAGACAGAGTCCAAAGCTGCGTTTTCAACTTTTATGTCAAAAAACGACTTTTCAGCCTAGACAGAGGTCCACAAGTGGATTCTCTTCTAGAATACTTAGATTCCATGATTTCCTTCAGTTAAAGTATCTCAGACCACCAGACTTTAATGTTCTATTATAATGTAAGAGTACCTGATGCTCTCATCACGTTTTACTACCTTAAGCTGCATTTCCAACTTTTTTGTCAAAAAACGACTTTTCAGCCTAGACAGAGTCCAAAGCTGCGTTTCCAACTTTTATGTCAAAAAACGACTTTTCAGCCTAGACAGAGTCCACAAGTGGATTCTCTTCTAGAATACTTAGATTCCATGATTTCCTTCAGTTAAAGTATCTCAGATTCATGTTCTATTATAATGTAAGAGTACCTGATGCTCTCATCACGTTTTACTACCTTAAGCTGCATTTCCAACTTTTTTGTCAAAAAACGACTTTTCAGCCTAGACAGAATCCAAAGCTGCGTTTCCAACTTTTATGTCAAAAAACGACTTTTCAGCCTACACAGAGTCCACAAGTGGATTCTCTTCTAGAATACTTAGATTCCATGATTTCCTTCAGTTAAAGTATCTCAGACCACCAGACTTTCATGTTCTATTATAATGTAAGAGTACCTGATGCTCTCATCACGTTTTACTACCTTAAGCTGCATTTCCAACTTTTATGTCAAAAAACGACTTTTCAGCCTAGACAGAGTCCACAAGTGGATTCTCTTCTAGAATACTTAGATTCCATGATTTCCTTCAGTTAAAGTATCTCAGACCACCAGACTTTAATGTTCTATTATAATGTAAGAGTACCTGATGCTCTCATCACGTTTTACTACCTTAAGCTGCATTTCCAACTTTTTTGTCAAAAAACGACTTTTCAGCCTAGACAGAGTCCAAAGCTGCGTTTCCAACTTTTATGTCAAAAAACGACTTTTCAGCCTAGACAGAGTCCACAAGTGGATTCTCTTCTAGAATACTTAGATTCCATGATTTCCTTCAGTTAAAGTATCTCAGACCACCAGACTTTCATGTTCTATTATAATGTAAGAGTACCTGATGCTCTCATCACGTTTTACTACCTTAAGCTGCATTTCCAACTTTTTTGTCAAAAAACGACTTTTCAGCCTAGACAGAATCCAAAGCTGCGTTTCCAACTTTTATGTCAAAAAACGACTTTTCAGCCTACACAGAGTCCACAAGTGGATTCTCTTCTAGAATACTTAGATTCCATGATTTCCTTCAGTTAAAGTATCTCAGACCACCAGACTTTCATGTTCTATTATAATGTAAGAGTACCTGATGCTCTCATCACGTTTTACTACCTTAAGCTGCATTTCCAACTTTTATGTCAAAAAACGACTTTTCAGCCTAGACAGAGTCCACAAGTGGATTCTCTTCTAGAATACTTAGATTCCATGATTTCCTTCAGTTAAAGTATCTCAGACCACCAGACTTTCATGTTCTATTATAATGTAAGAGTACCTGATGCTCTCATCACGTTTTACTACCTTAAGCTGCATTTCCAACTTTTTTGTCAAAAAACGACTTTTCAGCCTAGACAGAATCCAAAGCTGCGTTTCCAACTTTTATGTCAAAAAACGACTTTTCAGCCTACACAGAGTCCACAAGTGGATTCTCTTCTAGAATACTTAGATTCCATGATTTCCTTCAGTTAAAGTATCTCAGACCACCAGACTTTCATGTTCTATTATAATGTAAGAGTACCTGATGCTCTCATCACGTTTTACTACCTTAAGCTGCATTTCCAACTTTTTTGTCAAAAAACGACTTTTCAGCCTAGACAGAGTCCAAAGCTGCGTTTCCAACTTTTATGTCAAAAAACGACTTTTCAGCCTAGACAGAGTCCACAAGTGGATTCTCTTCTAGAATACTTAGATTCCATGATTTCCTTCAGTTAAAGTATCTCAGACCACCAGACTTTCATGTTCTATTATAATGTAAGAGTACCTGATGCTCTCATCACGTTTTACTACCTTAAGCTGCATTTCCAACTTTTTTGTCAAAAAACGACTTTTCAGCCTAGACAGAGTCCAAAGCTGCGTTTTCAACTTTTATGTCAAAAAACGACTTTTCAGCCTAGACAGAGTCCACAAGTGGATTCTCTTCTAGAATACTTAGATTCCATGATTTCCTTCAGTTAAAGTATCTCAGACCACCAGACTTTAATGTTCTATTATAATGTAAGAGTACCTGATGCTCTCATCACGTTTTACTACCTTAAGCTGCATTTCCAACTTTTTTGTCAAAAAACGACTTTTCAGCCTAGACAGAGTCCAAAGCTGCGTTTCCAACTTTTATGTCAAAAAACGACTTTTCAGCCTAGACAGAGTCCACAAGTGGATTCTCTTCTAGAATACTTAGATTCCATGATTTCCTTCAGTTAAAGTATCTCAGACCACCAGACTTTCATGTTCTATTATAATGTAAGAGTACCTGATGCTCTCATCACGTTTTACTACCTTAAGCTGCATTTCCAACTTTTTTGTCAAAAAACGACTTTTCAGCCTAGACAGAATCCAAAGCTGCGTTTCCAACTTTTATGTCAAAAAACGACTTTTCAGCCTACACAGAGTCCACAAGTGGATTCTCTTCTAGAATACTTAGATTCCATGATTTCCTTCAGTTAAAGTATCTCAGACCACCAGACTTTCATGTTCTATTATAATGTAAGAGTACCTGATGCTCTCATCACGTTTTACTACCTTAAGCTGCATTTCCAACTTTTATGTCAAAAAACGACTTTTCAGCCTAGACAGAGTCCACAAGTGGATTCTCTTCTAGAATACTTAGATTCCATGATTTCCTTCAGTTAAAGTATCTCAGACCACCAGACTTTAATGTTCTATTATAATGTAAGAGTACCTGATGCTCTCATCACGTTTTACTACCTTAAGCTGCATTTCCAACTTTTTTGTCAAAAAACGACTTTTCAGCCTAGACAGAGTCCAAAGCTGCGTTTCCAACTTTTATGTCAAAAAACGACTTTTCAGCCTAGACAGAGTCCACAAGTGGATTCTCTTCTAGAATACTTAGATTCCATGATTTCCTTCAGTTAAAGTATCTCAGACCACCAGACTTTCATGTTCTATTATAATGTAAGAGTACCTGATGCTCTCATCACGTTTTACTACCTTAAGCTGCATTTCCAACTTTTTGTCAAAAAACGACTTTTCAGCCTAGACAGAGTCCAAAGCTGCGTTTTCAACTTTTATGTCAAAAAAACGACTTTTTCAGCCTAGACAGAGTCCACAAGTGGATTCTCTTCTAGAATACTTAGATTCCATGATTTCCTTCAGTTAAAGTATCTCAGACCACCAGACTTTCATGTTCTATTATAATGTAAGAGTACCTGATGCTCTCATCACGTTTTACTACCTTAAGCTGCATTTCCAACTTTTATGTCAAAAAAACGACTTTTCAGCCTAGACAGAGTCCACAAGTGGATTCTCTTCTAGAATACTTAGATTCCATGATTTCCTTCAGTTAAAGTATCTCAGACCAACAGACTTTAATGTTCTATTATAATGTAAGAGTACCTGATGCTCTCATCACGTTTTACTACCTTAAGCTGCATTTCCAACTTTTTTGTCAAAAAACGACTTTTCAGCCTAGACAGAGTCCAAAGCTGCGTTTCCAACTTTTATGTCAAAAAACGACTTTTCAGCCTAGACAGAGTCCACAAGTGGATTCTCTTCTAGAATACTTAGATTACCATGATTTCCTTCAGTTAAAGTATCTCAGACCACCAGACTTTCATGTTCTATTATAATGTAAGAGTACCTGATGCTCTCATCACGTTTTACTACCTTAAGCTGCATTTCCAACTTTTTTGTCAAAAAACGACTTTTCAGCCTAGACAGAGTCCAAAGCTGCGTTTTCAACTTTTATGTCAAAAAAACGACTTTTCAGCCTAGACAGAGTCCACAAGTGGATTCTCTTCTAGAATACTTAGATTCCATGATTTCCTTCAGTTAAAGTATCTCAGACCACCAGACTTTCATGTTCTATTATAATGTAAGAGTACCTGATGCTCTCATCACGTTTTACTACCTTAAGCTGCATTTCCAACTTTTTTGTCAAAAAACGACTTTTCAGCCTAGACAGAGTCCAAAGCTGCGTTTTCAACTTTTATGTCAAAAAATGACTTTTCAGCCTAGACAGAGTCCACAAGTGGATTCTCTTCTAGAATACTTAGATTCCATGATTTCCTTCAGTTAAAGTATCTCAGACCACCAGACTTCCATGTTCTATTATAATGTAAGAGTACCTGATGCTCTCATCACGTTTTACTACCTTAAGCTGCATTTCCAACTTTTATGTCAAAAAACGACTTTTCAGCCTAGACAGAGTCCACAAGTGGATTCTCTTCTAGAATACTTAGATTCCATGATTTCCTTCAGTTAAAGTATCTCAGACCACCAGACTTTCATCTTTCATTATAATGTAAGAGTACCTGATGCTCTCATCACGTTTTACTACCTTAAGTTGCATTTCCAACTTTTATGTCAAAAAACGACTTTTCAGCCTAGACAGAGTCCAAAAGTGGATTCTCTTCTAGAATGCTTAATTCCATGATTTCCTTCAGTTAAAGTATCTCAGACCACCAGACTTTCATCTTTCATTATAATGTAAGAGTACCCTGATGCTCTCATCACGTTTTACTACCTTAAGTTGCATTTCCAACTTTTATGTCAAAAAAACGACTTTTCAGCCTAGACAGAGTCCAAAAGTGGATTCTCTTCTAGAATGCTTAATTCCATGATTTCCTTCAGTTAATGTATCTCAGAACACCATACTTTCATGTTTCATTATAATGTAAGAGTACCTGATGGTCTCATCACGTTTTACTACCTTAAGCTGCATTTCCAACGTTTTTGTCAAAAAACGACTTTTCAGCCTAGACAGAGTCCAAAGCTGCGTTTCCAACTTTTATGTCAAAAAACGACTTTTCAGCCTAGACAGAGTCCACAAGTGGATTCTCTTCTAGAATACTTAGATTCCATGATTTCCTTCAGTTAAAGTATCTCAGACCACCAGACTTTCATGTTCTATTATAATGTAAGAGTACCTGATGCTCTCATCACGTTTTACTACCTTAAGCTGCATTTCCAACTTTTATGTCAAAAAAACGACTTTTCAGCCTAGACAGAGTCCACAAGTGGATTCTCTTCTAGAATACTTAGATTCCATGATTTCCTTCAGTTAAAGTATCTCAGACCACCAGACTTTAATGTTCTATTATAATGTAAGAGTACCTGATGCTCTCATCACGTTTTACTACCTTAAGCTGCATTTCCAACTTTTTTGTCAAAAAACGACTTTTCAGCCTAGACAGAGTCCAAAGCTGCGTTTCCAACTTTTATGTCAAAAAACGACTTTTCAGCCTAGAAGAGTCCACAAGTGGATTCTCTTCTAGAATACTTAGATTCCATGATTTCCTTCAGTTAAAGTATCTCAGACCACCAGACTTTCATGTTCTATTATAATGTAAGAGTACCTGATGCTCTCATCACGTTTTACTACCTTAAGCTGCATTTCCAACTTTTATGTCAAAAAAACGACTTTTCAGCCTAGACAGAGTCCACAAGTGGATTCTCTTCTAGAATACTTAGATTCCATGATTTCCTTCAGTTAAAGTATCTCAGACCACCAGACTTTAATGTTCTATTATAATGTAAGAGTACCTGATGCTCTCATCACGTTTTACTACCTTAAGCTGCATTTCCAACTTTTTTGTCAAAAAACGACTTTTCAGCCTAGACAGAGTCCAAAGCTGCGTTTCCAACTTTTATGTCAAAAAACGACTTTTCAGCCTAGACAGAGTCCAAAAGTGGATTCTCTTCTAGAATGCTTAATTCCATGATTTCCTTCAGTTAATGTATCTCAGAACACCATACTTTCATGTTTCATTATAATGTAAGAGTACCTGATGGTCTCATCACGTTTTACTACCTTAAGCTGCATTTCCAACGTTTTTGTCAAAAAACGACTTTTCAGCCTAGACAGAGTCCAAAGCTGCGTTTCCAACTTTTATGTCAAAAAAACGACTTTTCAGCCTAGACAGAGTCCACAAGTGGATTCTCTTCTAGAATACTTAGATTCCATGATTTCCTTCAGTTAAAGTATCTCAGACCACCAGACTTTCATGTTCTATTATAATGTAAGAGTACCTGATGCTCTCATCACGTTTTACTACCTTAAGCTGCATTTCCAACTTTTATGTCAAAAAACGACTTTTCAGCCTAGACAGAGTCCACAAGTGGATTCTCTTCTAGAATACTTAGATTCCATGATTTCCTTCAGTTAAAGTATCTCAGACCACCAGACTTTAATGTTCTATTATAATGTAAGAGTACCTGATGCTCTCATCACGTTTTACTACCTTAAGCTGCATTTCCAACTTTTTTGTCAAAAAACGACTTTTCAGCCTAGACAGAGTCCAAAGCTGCGTTTCCAACTTTTTATGTCAAAAAACGACTTTTCAGCCTAGACAGAGTCCACAAGTGGATTCTCTTCTAGAATACTTAGATTCCATGATTTCCTTCAGTTAAAGTATCTCAGACCACCAGACTTTCATGTTCTATTATAATGTAAGAGTACCTGATGCTCTCATCACGTTTTACTACCTTAAGCTGCATTTCCAACTTTTTTGTCAAAAAACGACTTTTCAGCCTAGACAGAGTCCAAAGCTGCGTTTCCAACTTTTATGTCAAAAAACGACTTTTCAGCCTAGACAGAGTCCACAAGTGGATTCTCTTCTAGAATACTTAGATTCCATGATTTCCTTCAGTTAAAGTATCTCAGACCACCAGACTTTCATGTTCTATTATAATGTAAGAGTACCTGATGCTCTCATTACGTTTTACTACCTTAAGCTGCATTTCCAACTTTTTTGTCAAAAAAACGACTTTTCAGCCTAGACAGAGTCCAAAGCTGCGTTTTCAACTTTTATGTCAAAAAACGACTTTTCAGCCTAGACAGAGTCCACAAGTGGATTCTCTTCTAGAATACTTAGATTCCATGATTTCCTTCAGTTAAAGTATCTCAGACCACCAGACTTTCATGTTCTATTATAATGTAAGAGTACCTGATGCTCTCATCACGTTTTACTACCTTAAGCTGCATTTCCAACTTTTTTGTCAAAAAACGACTTTTCAGCCTAGACAGAGTCCAAAGCTGCGTTTTCAACTTTTATGTCAAAAAATGACTTTTCAGCCTAGACAGAGTCCACAAGTGGATTCTCTTCTAGAATACTTAGATTCCATGATTTCCTTCAGTTAAAGTATCTCAGACCACCAGACTTCCATGTTCTATTATAATGTAAGAGTACCTGATGCTCTCATCACGTTTTACTACCTTAAGCTGCATTTCCAACTTTTATGTCAAAAAACGACTTTTCAGCCTAGACAGAGTCCACAAGTGGATTCTCTTCTAGAATACTTAGATTCCATGATTTCCTTCAGTTAAAGTATCTCAGACCACCAGACTTTCATGTTCTATTATAATGTAAGAGTACCTGATGCTCTCATCACGTTTTTACTACCTTAAGCTGCATTTCCAACTTTTTTGTCAAAAAACGACTTTTCAGCCTAGACAGAATCCAAAGCTGCGTTTCCAACTTTTATGTCAAAAAACGACTTTTCAGCCTACACAGAGTCCACAAGTGGATTCTCTTCTAGAATACTTAGATTCCATGATTTCCTTCAGTTAAAGTATCTCAGACCACCAGACTTTCATGTTCTATTATAATGTAAGAGTACCTGATGCTCTCATCACGTTTTACTACCTTAAGCTGCATTTCCAACTTTTATGTCAAAAAACGACTTTTCAGCCTAGACAGAGTCCACAAGTGGATTCTCTTCTAGAATACTTAGATTCCATGATTTCCTTCAGTTAAAGTATCTCAGACCACCAGACTTTAATGTTCTATTATAATGTAAGAGTACCTGATGCTCTCATCACGTTTTACTACCTTAAGCTGCATTTCCAACTTTTTTGTCAAAAAACGACTTTTCAGCCTAGACAGAGTCCAAAGCTGCGTTTCCAACTTTTATGTCAAAAAACGACTTTTCAGCCTAGACAGAGTCCACAAGTGGATTCTCTTCTAGAATACTTAGATTCCATGATTTCCTTCAGTTAAAGTATCTCAGACCACCAGACTTTCATGTTCTATTATAATGTAAGAGTACCTGATGCTCTCATCACGTTTTACTACCTTAAGCTGCATTTCCAACTTTTTTGTCAAAAAAACGACTTTTCAGCCTAGACAGAGTCCAAAGCTGCGTTTTCAACTTTTATGTCAAAAAACGACTTTTCAGCCTAGACAGAGTCCACAAGTGGATTCTCTTCTAGAATACTTAGATTCCATGATTTCCTTCAGTTAAAGTATCTCAGACCACCAGACTTTCATGTTCTATTATAATGTAAGAGTACCTGATGCTCTCATCACGTTTTACTACCTTAAGCTGCATTTCCAACTTTTATGTCAAAAAACGACTTTTCAGCCTAGACAGAGTCCACAAGTGGATTCTCTTCTAGAATACTTAGATTCCATGATTTCCTTCAGTTAAAGTATCTCAGACCACCAGACTTTAATGTTCTATTATAATGTAAGAGTACCTGATGCTCTCATCACGTTTTACTACCTTAAGCTGCATTTCCAACTTTTTTGTCAAAAAACGACTTTTCAGCCTAGACAGAGTCCAAAGCTGCGTTTCCAACTTTTATGTCAAAAAACGACTTTTCAGCCTAGACAGAGTCCACAAGTGGATTCTCTTCTAGAATACTTAGATTCCATGATTTCCTTCAGTTAAAGTATCTCAGACCACCAGACTTTCATGTTCTATTATAATGTAAGAGTACCTGATGCTCTCATCACGTTTTACTACCTTAAGCTGCATTTCCAACTTTTTTGTCAAAAAACGACTTTTCAGCCTAGACAGAGTCCAAAGCTGCGTTTTCAACTTTTATGTCAAAAAAACGACTTTTCAGCCTAGACAGAGTCCACAAGTGGATTCTCTTCTAGAATACTTAGATTCCATGATTTCCTTCAGTTAAAGTATCTCAGACCACCAGACTTTCATGTTCTATTATAATGTAAGAGTACCTGATGCTCTCATCACGTTTTACTACCTTAAGCTGCATTTCCAACTTTTTTGTCAAAAAACGACTTTTCAGCCTAGACAGAGTCCAAAGCTGCGTTTTCAACTTTTATGTCAAAAAATGACTTTTCAGCCTAGACAGAGTCCCACAAGTGGATTCTCTTCTAGAATACTTAGATTCCATGATTTCCTTCAGTTAAAGTATCTCAGACCACCCAGACTTCCATGTTCTATTATAATGTAAGAGTACCTGATGCTCTCATCACGTTTTACTACCTTAAGCTGCATTTCCAACTTTTATGTCAAAAAACGACTTTTCAGCCTAGACAGAGTCCACAAGTGGATTCTCTTCTAGAATACTTAGATTCCATGATTTCCTTCAGTTAAAGTATCTCAGACCACCAGACTTTCATGTTCTATTATAATGTAAGAGTACCTGATGCTCTCATCACGTTTTACTACCTTAAGCTGCATTTCCAACTTTTTTGTCAAAAAACGACTTTTCAGCCTAGACAGAGTCCAAAGCTGCGTTTTCAACTTTTATGTCAAAAAACGACTTTTCAGCCTAGACAGAGTCCACAAGTGGATTCTCTTCTAGAATACTTAGATTCCATGATTTCCTTCAGTTAAAGTATCTCAGACCACCAGACTTTCATGTTCTATTATAATGTAAGAGTACCTGATGCTCTCATCACGTTTTACTACCTTAAGCTGCATTTCCAACTTTTATGTCAAAAAAACGACTTTTCAGCCTAGACAGAGTCCACAAGTGGATTCTCTTCTAGAATACTTAGATTCCATGATTTCCTTCAGTTAAAGTATCTCAGACCACCAGACTTTAATGTTCTATTATAATGTAAGAGTACCTGATGCTCTCATCACGTTTTACTACCTTAAGCTGCATTTCCAACTTTTTTGTCAAAAAACGACTTTTCAGCCTAGACAGAGTCCAAAGCTGCGTTTCCAACTTTTATGTCAAAAAACGACTTTTCAGCCTAGACAGAGTCCACAAGTGGATTCTCTTCTAGAATACTTAGATTCCATGATTTCCTTCAGTTAAAGTATCTCAGACCACCAGACTTTCATGTTCTATTATAATGTAAGAGTACCTGATGCTCTCATCACGTTTTACTACCTTAAGCTGCATTTCCAACTTTTATGTCAAAAAAACGACTTTTCAGCCTAGACAGAGTCCACAAGTGGATTCTCTTCTAGAATACTTAGATTCCATGATTTCCTTCAGTTAAAGTATCTCAGACCACCAGACTTTAATGTTCTATTATAATGTAAGAGTACCTGATGCTCTCATCACGTTTTACTACCTTAAGCTGCATTTCCAACTTTTTTGTCAAAAAACGACTTTTCAGCCTAGACAGAGTCCCAAAGCTGCGTTTCCAACTTTTATGTCAAAAAACGACTTTTCAGCCTAGACAGAGTCCACAAGTGGATTCTCTTCTAGAATACTTAGATTCCATGATTTCCCTTCAGTTAAAGTATCTCAGACCACCAGACTTTCATGTTCTATTATAATGTAAGAGTACCTGATGCTCTCATCACGTTTTACTACCTTAAGCCTGCATTTCCAACTTTTTTGTCAAAAAACGACTTTTCAGCCTAGACAGAGTCCAAAGCTGCGTTTTCAACTTTTATGTCAAAAAACGACTTTTCAGCCTAGACAGAGTCCACAAGTGGATTCTCTTCTAGAATACTTAGATTCCATGATTTCCTTCAGTTAAAGTATCTCAGACCACCAGACTTTCATGTTCTATTATAATGTAAGAGTACCTGATGCTCTCATCACGTTTTACTACCTTAAGCTGCATTTCCAACTTTTTTTGTCAAAAAAAACGACTTTTCAGCCTAGACAGAGTCCAAAGCTGCGTTTTCAACTTTTATGTCAAAAAACGACTTTTCAGCCTAGACAGAGTCCACAAGTGGATTCTCTTCTAGAATACTTAGATTCCATGATTTCCTTCAGTTAAAGTATCTCAGACCACCAGACTTTCATGTTCTATTATAATGTAAGAGTACCTGATGCTCTCATCACGTTTTACTACCTTAAGCTGCATTTCCAACTTTTATGTCAAAAAACGACTTTTCAGCCTAGACAGAGTCCACAAGTGGATTCTCTTCTAGAATACTTAGATTCCATGATTTCCTTCAGTTAAAGTATCTCAGACCACCAGACTTTCATCTTTCATTATAATGTAAGAGTACCTGATGCTCTCATCACGTTTTACTACCTTAAGTTGCATTTCCAACTTTTATGTCAAAAAAACGACTTTTCAGCCTAGACAGAGTCCAAAGCTGCGTTTCCAACTTTTATGTCAAAAAACGACTTTTCAGCCTAGACAGAGTCCACAAGTGGATTCTCTTCTAGAATACTTAGATTCCATGATTTCCTTCAGTTAAAGTATCTCAGACCACCAGACTTTCATGTTCTATTATAATGTAAGAGTACCTGATGCTCTCATCACGTTTTACTACCTTAAGCTGCATTTCCAACTTTTATGTCAAAAAAACGACTTTTCAGCCTAGACAGAGTCCACAAGTGGATTCTCTTCTAGAATACTTAGATTCCATGATTTCCTTCAGTTAAAGTATCTCAGACCACCAGACTTTCATGTTCTATTATAATGTAAGAGTACCTGATGCTCTCATCACGTTTTTACTACCCTTAAGCTGCATTTCCAACTTTTTTGTCAAAAAACGACTTTTCAGCCTAGACAGAGTCCAAAGCTGCGTTTTCAACTTTTATGTCAAAAAACGACTTTTCAGCCTAGACAGAGTCCACAAGTGGATTCTCTTCTAGAATACTTAGATTCCATGATTTCCTTCAGTTAAAGTATCTCAGACCACCAGACTTTCATGTTCTATTATAATGTAAGAGTACCTGATGCTCTCATCACGTTTTACTACCTTAAGCTGCATTTCCAACTTTTTTGTCAAAAAACGACTTTTCAGCCTAGACAGAGTCCAAAGCTGCGTTTTCAACTTTTATGTCAAAAAATGACTTTTCAGCCTAGACAGAGTCCACAAGTGGATTCTCTTCTAGAATACTTAGATTCCATGATTTCCTTCAGTTAAAGTATCTCAGACCACCAGACTTCCATGTTCTATTATAATGTAAGAGTACCTGATGCTCTCATCACGTTTTACTACCTTAAGCTGCATTTCCAACTTTTATGTCAAAAAAACGACTTTTCAGCCTAGACAGAGTCCACAAGTGGATTCTCTTCTAGAATACTTAGATTCCATGATTTCCTTCAGTTAAAGTATCTCAGACCACCAGACTTTCATCTTTCATTATAATGTAAGAGTACCTGATGCTCTCATCACGTTTTACTACCTTAAGCTGCATTTCCAACTTTTTTGTCAAAAAAACGACTTTTCAGCCTAGACAGAGTCCAAAGCTGCGTTTCCAACTTTTATGTCAAAAAACGACTTTTCAGCCTAGACAGAGTCCACAAGTGGATTCTCTTCTAGAATACTTAGATTCCATGATTTCCTTCAGTTAAAGTATCTCAGACCACCAGACTTTCATGTTCTATTATAATGTAAGAGTACCTGATGCTCTCATCACGTTTTACTACCTTAAGCTGCATTTCCAACTTTTTTGTCAAAAAACGACTTTTCAGCCTAGACAGAATCCAAAGCTGCGTTTCCAACTTTTATGTCAAAAAACGACTTTTCAGCCTACACAGAGTCCACAAGTGGATTCTCTTCTAGAATACTTAGATTCCATGATTTCCTTCAGTTAAAGTATCTCAGACCACCAGACTTTCATGTTCTATTATAATGTAAGAGTACCTGATGCTCTCATCACGTTTTACTACCTTAAGCTGCATTTCCCAACTTTTATGTCAAAAAACGACTTTTCAGCCTAGACAGAGTCCACAAGTGGATTCTCTTCTAGAATACTTAGATTCCATGATTTCCTTCAGTTAAAGTATCTCAGACCACCAGACTTTAATGTTCTATTATAATGTAAGAGTACCTGATGCTCTCATCACGTTTTACTACCTTAAGCTGCATTTCCAACTTTTTTGTCAAAAAACGACTTTTCAGCCTAGACAGAGTCCAAAGCTGCGTTTCCAACTTTTATGTCAAAAAACGACTTTTCAGCCTAGACAGAGTCCACAAGTGGATTCTCTTCTAGAATACTTAGATTCCATGATTTCCCTTCAGTTAAAGTATCTCAGACCACCAGACTTTCATGTTCTATTATAATGTAAGAGTACCTGATGCTCTCATCACGTTTTACTACCTTAAGCTGCATTTCCAACTTTTTTTGTCAAAAAACGACTTTTCAGCCTAGACAGAGTCCAAAGCTGCGTTTTCAACTTTTATGTCAAAAAACGACTTTTCAGCCTAGACAGAGTCCACAAGTGGATTCTCTTCTAGAATACTTAGATTCCATGATTTCCTTCAGTTAAAGTATCTCAGACCACCAGACTTTCATGTTCTATTATAATGTAAGAGTACCTGATGCTCTCATCACGTTTTACTACCTTAAGCTGCATTTCCAACTTTTATGTCAAAAAACGACTTTTCAGCCTAGACAGAGTCCACAAGTGGATTCTCTTCTAGAATAC
This sequence comes from Myoxocephalus aenaeus, assembly GCA_038501785.1. NCBI lineage: Eukaryota > Metazoa > Chordata > Actinopteri > Perciformes > Cottidae > Myoxocephalus > Myoxocephalus aenaeus. The sequence goes on from JBAMJR010000873.1 coordinate 21,033, forward strand.
TTAGATTCCATGATTTCCTTCAGTTAAAGTATCTCAGACCACCAGACTTTAATGTTCTATTATAATGTAAGAGTACTGATGCTCTCATCACGTTTTACTACCTTAAGCTGCATTTCCAACTTTTTTGTCAAAAAACGACTTTTCAGCCTAGACAGAGTCCAAAGCTGCGTTTCCAACTTTTATGTCAAAAAACGACTTTTCAGCCTAGACAGAGTCCACAAGTGGATTCTCTTCTAGAATACTTAGATTCCATGATTTCCTTCAGTTAAAGTATCTCAGACCACCAGACTTTCATGTTCTATTATAATGTAAGAGTACCTGATGCTCTCATCACGTTTTACTACCTTAAGCTGCATTTCCAACTTTTTTTGTCAAAAAACGACTTTTCAGCCTAGACAGAGTCCAAAGCTGCGTTTTCAACTTTTATGTCAAAAAACGACTTTTCAGCCTAGACAGAGTCCACAAGTGGATTCTCTTCTAGAATACTTAGATTCCATGATTTCCTTCAGTTAAAGTATCTCAGACCACCAGACTTTCATGTTCTATTATAATGTAAGAGTACCTGATGCTCTCATCACGTTTTACTACCTTAAGCTGCATTTCCAACTTTTTTGTCAAAAAACGACTTTTCAGCCTAGACAGAGTCCAAAGCTGCGTTTTCAACTTTTATGTCAAAAAATGACTTTTCAGCCTAGACAGAGTCCACAAGTGGATTCTCTTCTAGAATACTTAGATTCCATGATTTCCTTCAGTTAAAGTATCTCAGACCACCAGACTTCCATGTTCTATTATAATGTAAGAGTACCTGATGCTCTCATCACGTTTTACTACCTTAAGCTGCATTTCCAACTTTTATGTCAAAAAACGACTTTTCAGCCTAGACAGAGTCCCACAAGTGGATTCTCTTCTAGAATACTTAGATTCCATGATTTCCTTCAGTTAAAGTATCTCAGACCACCAGACTTTCATGTTCTATTATAATGTAAGAGTACCTGATGCTCTCATCACGTTTTACTACCTTAAGCTGCATTTCCAACTTTTTTGTCAAAAAAACGACTTTTCAGCCTAGACAGAGTCCAAAGCTGCGTTTTCAACTTTTATGTCAAAAAACGACTTTTTCAGCCTAGACAGAGTCCACAAGTGGATTCTCTTCTAGAATACTTAGATTCCATGATTTCCTTCAGTTAAAGTATCTCAGACCACCAGACTTTCATGTTCTATTATAATGTAAGAGTACCTGATGCTCTCATCACGTTTTACTACCTTAAGCTGCATTTCCAACTTTTATGTCAAAAAAACGACTTTTCAGCCTAGACAGAGTCCACAAGTGGATTCTCTTCTAGAATACTTAGATTCCATGATTTCCTTCAGTTAAAGTATCTCAGACCACCAGACTTTAATGTTCTATTATAATGTAAGAGTACCTGATGCTCTCATCACGTTTTACTACCTTAAGCTGCATTTCCAACTTTTTTGTCAAAAAACGACTTTTCAGCCTAGACAGAGTCCAAAGCTGCGTTTCCAACTTTTATGTCAAAAAACGACTTTTCAGCCTAGACAGAGTCCACAAGTGGATTCTCTTCTAGAATACTTAGATTCCATGATTTCCCTTCAGTTAAAGTATCTCAGACCACCAGACTTTCATGTTCTATTATAATGTAAGAGTACCTGATGCTCTCATCACGTTTTACTACCTTAAGCTGCATTTCCAACTTTTTTGTCAAAAAACGACTTTTCAGCCTAGACAGAGTCCCAAAGCTGCGTTTTCAACTTTTATGTCAAAAAACGACTTTTCAGCCTAGACAGAGTCCACAAGTGGATTCTCTTCTAGAATACTTAGATTCCATGATTTCCTTCAGTTAAAGTATCTCAGACCACCAGACTTTCATGTTCTATTATAATGTAAGAGTACCTGATGCTCTCATCACGTTTTACTACCTTAAGCTGCATTTCCAACTTTTTTGTCAAAAAACGACTTTTCAGCCTAGACAGAGTCCAAAGCTGCGTTTTCAACTTTTATGTCAAAAAATGACTTTTCAGCCTAGACAGAGTCCACAAGTGGATTCTCTTCTAGAATACTTAGATTCCATGATTTCCTTCAGTTAAAGTATCTCAGACCACCAGACTTCCATGTTCTATTATAATGTAAGAGTACCTGATGCTCTCATCACGTTTTACTACCTTAAGCTGCATTTCCAACTTTTATGTCAAAAAAACGACTTTTCAGCCTAGACAGAGTCCACAAGTGGATTCTCTTCTAGAATACTTAGATTCCATGATTTCCTTCAGTTAAAGTATCTCAGACCACCAGACTTTCATCTTTCATTATAATGTAAGAGTACCTGATGCTCTCATCACGTTTTACTACCTTAAGTTGCATTTCCAACTTTTATGTCAAAAAACGACTTTTCAGCCTAGACAGAGTCCAAAGCTGCGTTTCCAACTTTTATGTCAAAAAAACGACTTTTCAGCCTAGACAGAGTCCACAAGTGGATTCTCTTCTAGAATACTTAGATTCCATGATTTCCTTCAGTTAAAGTATCTCAGACCACCAGACTTTCATGTTCTATTATAATGTAAGAGTACCTGATGCTCTCATCACGTTTTACTACCTTAAGCTGCATTTCCAACTTTTATGTCAAAAAACGACTTTTCAGCCTAGACAGAGTCCACAAGTGGATTCTCTTCTAGAATACTTAGATTCCATGATTTCCTTCAGTTAAAGTATCTCAGACCACCAGACTTTAATGTTCTATTATAATGTAAGAGTACCTGATGCTCTCATCACGTTTTACTACCTTAAGCTGCATTTCCAACTTTTTTGTCAAAAAACGACTTTTCAGCCTAGACAGAGTCCAAAGCTGCGTTTCCAACTTTTATGTCAAAAAACGACTTTTCAGCCTAGACAGAGTCCACAAGTGGATTCTCTTCTAGAATACTTAGATTCCATGATTTCCTTCAGTTAAAGTATCTCAGACCACCAGACTTTCATGTTCTATTATAATGTAAGAGTACCTGATGCTCTCATCACGTTTTACTACCTTAAGCTGCATTTCCAACTTTTTTGTCAAAAAAACGACTTTTCAGCCTAGACAGAGTCCAAAGCTGCGTTTCCAACTTTTATGTCAAAAAACGACTTTTCAGCCTAGACAGAGTCCACAAGTGGATTCTCTTCTAGAATACTTAGATTCCATGATTTCCTTCAGTTAAAGTATCTCAGACCACCAGACTTTCATGTTCTATTATAATGTAAGAGTACCTGATGCTCTCATCACGTTTTACTACCTTAAGCTGCATTTCCAACTTTTTTGTCAAAAAACGACTTTTCAGCCTAGACAGAGTCCAAAGCTGCGTTTTCAACTTTTATGTCAAAAAACGACTTTTCAGCCTAGACAGAGTCCACAAGTGGATTCTCTTCTAGAATACTTAGATTCCATGATTTCCTTCAGTTAAAGTATCTCAGACCACCAGACTTTCATGTTCTATTATAATGTAAGAGTACCTGATGCTCTCATCACGTTTTACTACCTTAAGCTGCATTTCCAACTTTTTTGTCAAAAAACGACTTTTCAGCCTAGACAGAGTCCAAAGCTGCGTTTTCAACTTTTATGTCAAAAAATGACTTTTCAGCCTAGACAGAGTCCACAAGTGGATTCTCTTCTAGAATACTTAGATTCCATGATTTCCTTCAGTTAAAGTATCTCAGACCACCAGACTTCCATGTTCTATTATAATGTAAGAGTACCTGATGCTCTCATCACGTTTTACTACCTTAAGCTGCATTTCCAACTTTTATGTCAAAAAACGACTTTTCAGCCTAGACAGAGTCCACAAGTGGATTCTCTTCTAGAATACTTAGATTCCATGATTTCCTTCAGTTAAAGTATCTCAGACCACCAGACTTTCATGTTCTATTATAATGTAAGAGTACCTGATGCTCTCATCACGTTTTACTACCTTAAGCTGCATTTCCAACTTTTTTGTCAAAAAACGACTTTTCAGCCTAGACAGAGTCCAAAGCTGCGTTTTCAACTTTTATGTCAAAAAACGACTTTTCAGCCTAGACAGAGTCCACAAGTGGATTCTCTTCTAGAATACTTAGATTCCATGATTTCCTTCAGTTAAAGTATCTCAGACCACCAGACTTTCATGTTCTATTATAATGTAAGAGTACCTGATGCTCTCATCACGTTTTACTACCTTAAGCTGCATTTCCAACTTTTATGTCAAAAAACGACTTTTCAGCCTAGACAGAGTCCACAAGTGGATTCTCTTCTAGAATACTTAGATTCCATGATTTCCTTCAGTTAAAGTATCTCAGACCACCAGACTTTAATGTTCTATTATAATGTAAGAGTACCTGATGCTCTCATCACGTTTTACTACCTTAAGCTGCATTTCCAACTTTTTTGTCAAAAAAACGACTTTTCAGCCTAGACAGAGTCCAAAGCTGCGTTTCCAACTTTTATGTCAAAAAACGACTTTTCAGCCTAGACAGAGTCCACAAGTGGATTCTCTTCTAGAATACTTAGATTCCATGATTTCCTTCAGTTAAAGTATCTCAGACCACCAGACTTTCATGTTCTATTATAATGTAAGAGTACCTGATGCTCTCATCACGTTTTACTACCTTAAGCTGCATTTCCAACTTTTTTGTCAAAAAAACGACTTTTCAGCCTAGACAGAGTCCACATAAAAGCTGCGTTTTCAACTTTTATGTCAAAAAAACGACTTTTCAGCCTAGACAGAGTCCCACAAGTGGATTCTCTTCTAGAATACTTAGATTCCATGATTTCCTTCAGTTAAAGTATCTCAGACCACCAGACTTTCATGTTCTATTATAATGTAAGAGTACCTGATGCTCTCATCACGTTTTACTACCTTAAGCTGCATTTCCAACTTTTTTGTCAAAAAACGACTTTTCAGCCTAGACAGAGTCCAAAGCTGCGTTTTCAACTTTTATGTCAAAAAATGACTTTTCAGCCTAGACAGAGTCCACAAGTGGATTCTCTTCTAGAATACTTAGATTCCATGATTTCCTTCAGTTAAAGTATCTCAGACCACCAGACTTCCATGTTCTATTATAATGTAAGAGTACCTGATGCTCTCATCACGTTTTACTACCTTAAGCTGCATTTCCAACTTTTATGTCAAAAAAACGACTTTTCAGCCTAGACAGAGTCCACAAGTGGATTCTCTTCTAGAATACTTAGATTCCATGATTTCCTTCAGTTAAAGTATCTCAGACCACCAGACTTTCATCTTTCATTATAATGTAAGAGTACCTGATGCTCTCATCACGTTTTACTACCTTAAGTTGCATTTCCAACTTTTATGGTCAAAAAACGACTTTTCAGCCTAGACAGAGTCCAAAGCTGCGTTTCCAACTTTTATGTCAAAAAACGACTTTTCAGCCTAGACAGAGTCCACAAGTGGATTCTCTTCTAGAATACTTAGATTCCATGATTTCCTTCAGTTAAAGTATCTCAGACCACCAGACTTTCATGTTCTATTATAATGTAAGAGTACCTGATGCTCTCATCACGTTTTACTACCTTAAGCTGCATTTCCAACTTTTATGTCAAAAAAACGACTTTTCAGCCTAGACAGAGTCCACAAGTGGATTCTCTTCTAGAATACTTAGATTCCATGATTTCCTTCAGTTAAAGTATCTCAGACCACCAGACTTTAATGTTCTATTATAATGTAAGAGTACCTGATGCTCTCATCACGTTTTACTACCTTAAGCTGCATTTCCAACTTTTTTGTCAAAAAAACGACTTTTCAGCCTAGACAGAGTCCAAAGCTGCGTTTCCAACTTTTATGTCAAAAAACGACTTTTCAGCCTAGACAGAGTCCACAAGTGGATTCTCTTCTAGAATACTTAGATTCCATGATTTCCTTCAGTTAAAGTATCTCAGACCACCAGACTTTCATGTTCT
>JBAMJR010000874.1:0-22500 GCA_038501785.1 Myoxocephalus aenaeus
TATATATATAAAGGCGTCAAAGACCAAAGAAGAAGTAAATACATGTGTTGTTTTCCATCAGTTACACTGCAAGAAAATCTGTGTTTATCGACCAGAATAAACACCGTGGCACAGAAAATATGATTTAAATGAATTCAGCCCTCTTAGACTCTAACGCAGTGCACAGCCTAAAGGCCCAGTTTAAAACATTATGATCGTGTGTGTAGATCAGTAAAATACAGCCAAATATTGGTCTCTGTTCATGGACAGGCTGCGGCCCCCGGTGGGCCCGCGGGTCGCAGTTTGGCCCCCGCAGACGTAGACTGTCGCAGTATTAAAGCGCTCGCGTCCGGATGCTGAGAACTCTTGGGCTCGCTCTTTGATATCGTTCCTGCTGATCGGAGCTTCACCTCGCTGTCGTCCACCATTAGCTCCACGATCAGACGCTCTGGATTCCCCTTTGATGCTGTGTAATTGCAGTGCGTGTGTGTATTAGTGTGTGTGTGTGTGTGTGTGTGTGTGTTATAATTCCGGTGGTTACAGTGTGGTTTGTTTGAGGTGAAATCAGTGAGATCTAGCGAGGTGCAGAGAATGCCAGCGAATCCAGACACACACGAAATTACAACTCTGCACGCAATGCAACATGAGACCCCTCCTTCACATGGTGTGTGTGTGTGTGTGTGTGTGTGTGTGTGTGTGTGTGTGTATGTGTGTGTGCTATGGTGGGATGGTGATGTTGGATGTACAATGTGGTTAATAACTGCATCCCAGTGGAATCCCAGGTGTTTTTCCACACGTCTGCTGCAAAACTTCAGGTCATGCATTAAAATGTTGCACTCACTGTGTGTGTGTGTGTGTGTGTGTGTGTGTGTCTGTGTGTGTGTGTGCGTGTGTGTCTGTATGTGTGTGTGTCTGTGTCTGTATGACAGTAAGAGTTGCCGGTTGCATCCAGGTGGCAACCTCCGGTTCTGCCGAGTTGAAGTGTGTTAAAGCTGCATTCTCCCTCCTGACCACCAGGGGGCGACTCCTCTGGTTGTATAGAAGTATATGCTTCATGTGTTAAAGCTGCATTCTCTCTCCTGACCACCAGGGGGCGACTCCTCTGGTTGTATAGAAGTATATGCTTCATGTGTTAAAGCTGCATTCTCTCTCCTGACCACCAGGGGGCGACTCCTCTGGTTGTATAGAAGTATATGCTTCATGTGTTAAAGCTGCATTCTCTCTAGTGACCACCAGGGGGGACTCCTCTGGTTGTATAGAAGTATATGCTTCATGTGTTAAAGCTGCATTCTCTCTAGTGACCACCAGGGGGCGACTCCTCTGGTTGTATAGAAGTATATGCTTCATGTGTTAAAGCTGCATTCTCTCTAGTGACCTAATGACTCCTCTGGTTGTATAGAAGTCAATGAGAAAATGACTACTTCTCTCTTGATTTATTACCAGATCCGACGATCGATTGCCTCTCAATGGCTCTCAACATAGTGACGCCTCAGCCGGCGGCTCATAGCTAACAGCGCTAACAGATGCTAACTACGGCCAAAGCTCCTTTAAACACTTGAATTGGTATCAATGCAACTAAACTGTCGTGCCAATAGTCTAGCAGCAGTCTATCCTGAACCTGTCCAGCCTGCGCTCGCCTGCTAATATTGATCAAAACACACGTTGTTGCTAAAACACACGTCTGAAGTCCCTCTGAGCGCCGCCGAGGCCGTCTGAGGTCATGACGTGTCACCAGGTGCTTATGGGGCTTTCTGCAGGATCTATACCGCGACATGGCAACCCGGAGCGCAGCGCTACGAAGCACAGTCCATTCAAGTCTGTGTGTGTGTGTGTGTGTGTGTGTGTGTGTGTGTGTGTGTGTGTGTGTGTGTGTGTGTGTGTGTGTGTGTGTGTGCGCATCTTGCATGTTTCGCATGGGCTTTTCCTGCTCTGTGAAACCGGAGAGCTTTAATTAACGGCGGAGAACATTCGGGGAGATTTGATTTCATTCGAGGAGCCAAAGGTATTTTATCTCGCTGTCGGCCATGAAAACGTTACATGAAGAAGAAGAAGAAGAAGTTTTTTAAACTTTATTACACAAGAAGCGTCTCAAAGTGTTCTTCAAACACAACGTGAGCACGGACAGACGATCACAAGAAGAGAGCTGTGTAAGTCATGGTTAAAGAAATGAATAAAAACAAGATTAAAAGAAATAATAAATAAGGAAATTGCTTTCATGTCTTCAGAAATCTCAACACCATTTGAGGAAAAAATCTTAATTCAAATTAATTCAAACGTGACAATTCTTCATGCATTTTCCAACTAATTTATACTTTCAGCTATACACATGAAGCATAGACTTCTATACAACCAGAGGAGTCGCCCCCTGGTGGTCAGTAGAGAGAATGCAGCTTTAACACGTGAAGCATAGACTTCTATACAACCAGAGGAGTCGCCCCCTGGTGGTCAGTAGAGAGAATGCAGCTTTAACACGTGAAGCATATACTTCTATACAACCAGAGGAGTCGCCCCCTGGTGGTCAGGAGAGAGAATGCAGCTTTAACACGTGAAGCATATACTTCTATACAACCAGAGGAGTCGCCCCCTGGTGGTCAGGAGAGAGAATGCAGCTTTAACACGTGAAGCATATACTTCTATACAACCAGAGGAGTCGCCCCCTGGTGGTCAGGAGAGAGAATGCAGCTTTAACACATGAAGCATAGACTTCTATACAACCAGAGGAGTCGCCCCCTGGTGGTCAGTAGAGAGGATGCAGCTTTAACACATGCAGCATATACTTCTATACAACCAGAGGAGTCACCCCCTGGTGGTCAGGAGAGAGAATGCAGCTTTAACACATGAAGCATAGACTTCTATACAACCAGAGGAGTCACCCCCTGGTGGTCAGGAGAGAGAATGCAGCTTTAACACGTGAAGCATATACTTCTATACAACCAGAGGAGTCGCCCCCTGGTGGTCAGGAGAGAGAATGCAGCTTTAACACATGAAGCATAGACTTCTATACAACCAGAGGAGTCGCCCCCTGGTGGTCAGGAGTGAGAATGCAGCTTTAACACATGAAGCATAGACTTCTATACAACCAGAGGAGTCGCCCCCGGTGGTCAGGAGTGAGAACAGCAGCTCACACACTGAACCCGACTGAACCCAGCAGTAAGAATGTCATTAGCACTGTGATGACTGAATGTGTGTGTGTGCCAACCCAGGACAGACAGACAGAGAGCGGGGTTTGTTTTTTAATTTGGTAAAATATGCAGCACTCAAACGACACAAAGTGTGAAGTCTGTGTGTGTGTGCGTGTGTGTGTGTGTGTGTGTGTGTGTGTGTGTGTGTGTGTGTGTGTGTGTGTGTGTGTGTGTATATATATATAAGGGGCAGTTTTCATCACCCCTCAATTCGTGACCATTCCTGGAGGTGGAGCTTCAGCAGCTGCAGACAGAGAGAGGTGATCACAGCAGAGAGTTCAGCTCTTTTTGAGAGGTGAGGCGCCCCGTGAGCCAAAGTGATGCTCTTCTGCCCCCTGCAGGACGACAGCGGGAGGTGAACCGGCAGAACTACTTTTCCCTCAGCAGATTAAACCGTTTCAGTTAACTCCTCATACGACGACACTAAAGGTCAAACTGCACATTCAACACAGTTTCATTCATGTATGTGCAATATCAACATGTTTGGTCCATCATAAGTGCAATTATGTGAACTCATATTATACATAGATTTTTATGTTGTATTTAGTTTATATTTATTTTTGAATTATTGTTTTTGTAATTATATTTGAAGGGTTTTCTTATTTCTGATATTTGTCAGTTTTCTTATTAATTATATGTTTACTGTTTATTTATTTATTATTATATATTTACTGTTTATTTATTTATAAATCTTCACTGTTTATTTATTAAATCTTTACTGTATATTTATTTATTATATATTTACTGTTTTCTTATTATATTTTTTTACTGTTTATTTATTTATTATATTTTACTGTATATTTATTATTATATCTGTAATGTGTATTTCTTTATTTTATATATATATATATATATATATATATATACTGTGTAATTGTGTATTATATATTTACTGTTTATTTATTAAATCTTTACTGTGTATTTATTTACTGTTTTCTTATTTATTGTATTTTACTGTATATTTATTATTATATCTGTAATGTGTATTTCTTTATTTTTTATATATATATATATATATATATATATATATATATATATATATATATATATATATTTACTGTGTAATTGTGTATTATATATTTACTGTTTATTTATTAAATCTTTACTGTGTATTTATTTACTGTTTTCTTATTTATTATATTTTACTGTATATTTATTGGTCCTAATTTTAGTGACTTATTGTATCTTCATGGTTGACCTATTTATCATATCTTGTTTTGTTTTAATGAAGCAGTAACACTGTAAATGTCCTCGCTGCGGACTCAGAGAGATATATATATATATATATATATATATATATATATATATATATATATATATATAATCAGATATAAGTATTATCTTATCTTATATCAACATTAGAGAGCAGGTGTCTCTGACAGACAGCCCTCTGTTGGTCACACAGCAATGTTCACCTGAACTTAGTGGAGTGTGTGTGTGTGTGTGTGTGTGTGTGTGTGTGTGTGTGTGTGTGTGTGTGTGTGTGTCCTCCAGCAAGGACAAACACATTGCTGGGAGCAGAAGCAGGTGTGCAGCCAAACCAGCTGCTCAGGTGTCGAGGCAGCAGACGGAGGAATGAAGCCGCTGCGGTCCGTAATGAGTCGACGTCGTTAAGACGACCACCTGTGAGGCGGTACATCCCATAATGAACACAACAGCTGTCCCACATCAGACGGCAACGTTTCTCCTGAGAGTTTGTAGCCGGTTGACAAAGTCACTCCTGTCACGTTAAAGCTATACGGCAGGACTTCATGTTTCTTGTGACTTCTATACAACCAGAGGAGTCAGTAGAGAGAATGCAGCTTTAACACATGAAGCATATACTTCTATACAACCAGAGGAGTCAGTAGAGAGAATGCAGCTTTAACACATGAAGCATATACTTCTATACAACCAGAGGAGTCAGTAGAGAGAATGCAGCTTTAGCACATGAAGCATATACTTCTACACAACCAGAGGAGTCAGTAGAGAGAATGCAGCTTTAACACCTGCAGCATATACTTCTATACAACCAGAGGAGTCAGTAGAGAGAATGCAGCTTTAACACATGCAGCATATACTTCTATACAACCAGAGGAGTCAGTAGAGAGAATGCAGCTTTAACACCTGCAGCATATACTTCTATACAACCAGATGAGTCAGTAGAGAGAGTGCAGCTTTAACACATGCAGCATATACTTCTATACAACCAGAGGAGTCAGTAGAGAGAATGCAGCTTTAACACCTGCAGCATATACTTCTATACAACCAGATGAGTCAGTAGAGAGAATGCAGCTTTAACACCTGCAGCATATACTTCTATACAACCAGAGGAGTCACCCCCTGGTGGTCAGGAGAGAGAATGCAGCTTTAACACATGAAGCATATACTTCTATACAACCAGAGGAGTCGCCCCCTGGTGGTCAGTAGAGAGAATGCAGCTTTAAGACTCTTTTCAGGACCGGAGCTCGTCTCCTGGTCTGAACTGGTCTTTAAGCGTCTCAAAACGAGGCGGTAACAATCAGAACCAACCGGTCGAGCGTCTCAACAGTTTAATGCCACCTTCGTGTCTTTCGGGGGTCAAAGAGCCCGAAGCGAAGGAAGGTCAGACTCAAGGTCAGATATGAGTAAACAAGGACTTCCTCCCCGAGGGTCGGTAAACCTGCACCTGGACTTCTCATTGCTGCTTGGTGGCCCAGAGGAAACACGCTCACAGCGCTGCTGGACTCTCTACGTCGCATTCAACACACACACACACACACACACACACACACACACACACACACACACACACACACACTTATGGGGGAAATGCAGCGGCCAATAGGAGTTCAGTGAACCACCTCCCTCCTTGTTTTCATGAGTTTATCCCCTTTTGTCTCGCCGCTGCACAGAGCCGGTAGAATCTGCGTCGTCTCTCCTGGAGGATTTATTTACGACTCGCTGACACTTTGATCCTCTTCAAACTTCACGGCTCGGGCCGCTTGTTTGCACCCGTCTCCCTCCGTCAGCACCGACGCGCTCGCCTTCTATTATCATCATCCCGCTTTCACGTGCAGCGCCGCCGCGGGTTTAACGGTTAAAAAACAGCCCACGCCGTCGCCGTTATTAAGACAAACGCTCCGGCCGATAACGCGCGAGGCGAAGACGACGTTGAGGCGCTCTTTCTTCGTGTGTGAGGTCTTCACCTGAGGCATTAATCACAGATGATGGAGGAGGAGGAGGAGGAGGAGGAGGAAGGTGTGCTGCTCTCCCACCAGGTTCTCTCTCCCAGCATTTTAAATCTCTCCCTTTACGCTCCTGCAGGAGTAAAGGTGCACGATGCAAACAGTCCTGCTGTTTTTGTTTATTTTGTTGTAAGTTGCTGCTACCCCGACACCAAATTTCCCCTCGTGGATTAATAAAGTATATATTCATTCTTATTCATTCATTCATTCATTCATAATCCATCCTAGGGGCTTTTATTTTGACAGTCCCTCCTGTCCTTCCTGGAGAAAATATGTCCTCTGCTCTGTTTGTTTTCAGAGGGAGAGAAACATCTGAACATCTGTGGCGCAACATGCGGGGCTCTGGTTACACAGAGCGCATAAACACATGTGCACGGTCACACACACACACACACACACACACACACACACACACACACACACACACGCTGCTGTTGTGTTGTCAAGATGTTGACCGTGTTCCTTTCAGGGACATTATCACCAAAAATACACTAATTCCTGCTTGTTTGTCCCGTCGCTGCTGGTCGGAAGCAGAAGCTCTGCTGCAATTTAATTTGATTCATATGGAGCAATATATATATTGCTCCATCTTATATATATATATATATATATATATATATATATATATATATATATATATATATATATAAGATGTACAACATAAGACATCCTCTGTCCTTTGACCTTAGGAGGAAAACAAAACAAAACAGAAAAACATGGTTTTAAATCCAGTTTTAAAATCTTTTGTTATTCTTTGGCTTCATTGCTTTTATGGATTATTGTTTTGCTCGTTTGGCTTTACCTTCGTCATATCATCATCATCATCATCATCATGTGTTGTTGTCATCTGTCAACACATTTAGGTGAGAACCAGCCAGACGTTGGACAGATGTTAGTGAGATGAGACGTTTCAGAGACGACACTTCAGCTCTAATGTTTTCCACTCTGTCTGAGATCTGGTGCAGATTTTCATTAATTTGCATGTTTTCTGACTTTTTAAGTTGCATTATGGTATTTACATTTGTATAATTCTTGTGCAACACTTTTACAGAAGGTCTGCACTAAACGAGTCACATGCAAGTTTCTTATTCAACGTGCACTGCTTTTGTTTACATGTAAACAAAACATTTATGTACAATATTTAACTCATTGATTCATCTCATCTTGGTTTTAACTGGAAATTCAGATTTATGAGCAACCATGCTATGAGCAACCATGAGCAACCATGATACACACACGCACGCACGCACGCGCACACACACACACACACACACGTAAGGATTATGTTAATCTGAAGGTGCTGTATCATATAATCTAGATTATTCAGAAGCAATGAGTTTTTATTGGATGACACTTCAAAGGCATTCTGAGGAATGTCACCTAATGCACGTGTGTGTGTGTGTGTGTGTGTGTGTGTGTGTGTGTGTGTGTGTGTGTGTGTGTGTAGAAGCTGCAGGATGCAGCGACTTCACCGTCTTCGTGTTGTTTTGCTGCGTTTTGAACCCAGAGATCCAGGGGGCTCAACAAAGCAGACAGTGTGTGAGCGTTGCCGTGTTCCGCTTGGCGAGGACATCTGGTCTCCGGCACTTTCTTTTGCTAATAAATAAAAAAAAGACGGCCTCTTTGCTGCGAGAGGCGATTGGAGTTTAACGGCGATGATCTTTGCTCACAGAGAGGAGATCTGAGCTCGCATCACATACGTCTGCTCGTCTTTTCAGTTGCCCGTGCGGTTCTCCCCGCGGCCACCAGGGGGCACTGTGACACTGCTCGCTGAACCCAAACACACACATCACTCCTGAGGGACACCAGCCTGTATTTTCTTTAAAAAAAAAGCACAGAAAGAACTGTATCCATCTCGGATGAAGCAGCGAGGCCCAGATGTGAGGCACCGACTCTGAACCTCACGGTCACTTTCCCTGCTCTGATCTGCACGCGCTCACTCCGCCGCCTCTTTTCACCCCATCACATATTAAAAGAACCACAAAAACAGAAGTTAAACATCATGTGGAGTTACGTTTTGCAGTTAAAAAAAATAAAAACGCACACACACAGTATGCAGGCAAGTATATATATATATATATATATATATATATATATATATATATATATATATATAACGACAATATAGGCTGGAATAGAGAAAACGAACAACACTGAAGCTGAGAGAACATTTGATGACTTGAGCCTGTTGGCTTGAAAATACTTTTTACCCCAAAAAGGTGATTTAAAAAGTGATGTTATTTAAAAAGTGTGCCACGGGTCAATTCTGACTCCACCAAATCCACTTAGTTTCAACCAATCCGACAGCAGCCAATCAAGTTGCAGGAGAAAAACATGAACAACTGAGAGGCAGCTTGAAAAAGATTATGCAAAATAGGATTTCATCAGTGTAGAAAAACTACGTGGTGGTCAACAAGTATGAAGTATGCAAAACGCTAAGGTGAAAAAACTACAGACGGAAATTACCTATAGTATGTCTGGTGAAAAGCAGAATTGAAACTCAAAGTTTAGGACTTCAAACTTCAAATTGAACGTTTAGGACCTGAAACTGAACGTTAAGGACTTGAAGCTCAAAGTTTAGGAATTGAAACTCAAAGTTTAGGACTTGAATATCAAGGTTTAGGACTTGAAGCTCAAAGTTTATTAATTGAAACTCAAAGTTTAGAACTTGAAACTCAAAGTTAAGGACTTGAAGCTCAAAGTTAAGGACTTGAAGCTCAAAGTTAAGGACTTGAAGCTCAAAGTTTAGGACTTGAATATCTAGGTTTAGGACTTGAAGCTCAAAGTTTAAGACTTGAAGCTCAATATTTAGGATTTAAAGCTCAACATTTAGGACTTGAAGCTCAGCGTTTAGGACTTGAAGCTCAAAGTTTATTAATTGAAACTCAAAGTTTAGAACTTGAAACTCAAAGTTAAGGACTTGAAACTCAACATTTATGAATTGAAACTCAACTCAAACAGGGACTTGAGTGCAACGACTCGAGACGATTCAGTTGAAGTGAGCGGTGCAGTCACAACTGGTTTATCCTACCAGACTTCTGCATGTCCTCTCTTTCAGTCCCCAGCGCCGTGTGACCGTGGGCGTGTCTCGGTGCAGCATTCTGCAGACCGCAGTGGGAGGCGCTCGTTCTCACACTGAAATTGTGACCTGTGAAACTGGCAATGATGGCTGTAAATAGAGGCCCGTGCAGCGCTAACAGACGATCACGCCGGACAGCTGGACCCAACCCCGAGGAATAAAGACACGGTGAAGCAACCGGGAGACGAGACGAGGTGCGACATCAAAGCCCAACGCCGCGCTGCATTTACAGCCGGTCGGGCGTTGCGGCGCTTTCGTGTCTGTGTGTGGGAGAGTCACTTAAAAAGGCCCGTCTGTGTGACGCCGAGCTGCTCTTCTGTATTTGTTTGTACATATGTGTGTGTTAATAATGTGTGCATCTGGCATTGTATTATATCTCTGATCTGGTGAAAAGCACATTAGAACTAGTTTAGGACCCGAAACTCAAAGTTTAGGACCCGAAACTCAAAATGTAGGACTTAATACTCAAAGTTTAGGACCTGAAACTCAAGGTTTAAGACTTAATACTTCAAGTTTAGGACCCGAAACTCAACGTTTAGGACCTAAAACTCAAAGTTTAGGACTTGAAGCTCAAAGTTTTCGTGTCTGTGTGTGGGAGAGTCACTTAAAAGGCCCGTCTGTGTGACGCCGAGCTCTTCCTCTGTATTTGTCTGTACATATTTATGTGTGTTAATGTGTGCATCTGGCATTGTATTATATCCTCTGATCTCAGTTTGAAAAGGTTTGATATAATCTATACTTCTATATATGATTTTAATATAGCATAAAATGAAACTAAGAGCCAACAATCTAGTGCAACGTATTACAATTACACAGAACATTTGGATTTTCTACAAAAAAATTTTTTTAGGAGCTAAGAGCCAATCAGCTCTCTGATCAGGCGTTTCCCATCATGCATTTGGGTCTTGCAGTCGGTGCAAAGCTACTGTGGCGCCTGGCTCTAAAAACTGCAGCCGCCTCGCTCTCGTGAGATCATCATGGACCACGTGTGCAGAGCAAGTGGGAATCAAGTCGGACAGAAATATACCCAGCATGCATTGTGCGCCGAACGAGATGAAGTTTGTATGCTGAAAATCGCAACTTTTAATTTTTTTGGAATCAAGATTTCATGTTGCAGATTTAGCGAAACGCAACTAATGGCAACACAAACCATTCCCAAAAACTTTACAAATGAAAAGTTAAGTTTTGGAAAAGGGAAAAATAAACTGCTGGAGTCCAGGTAGACGTCCTCTATGTAATCACACGTGTACCAAGAGGCACAATTAAAGTGCTGCAGCAGAAGGCGACTAATCCAACATGTGGAGGAGCCGGAGGTGGTGTTCCTCTGGGAACGTCACTGGGCCCAGACAGATTCATCAGCTGCTATATGAAGACAGAGTTAGTAACATTAATACACTTTAGGAGGGCCTATTAAAGTTATGTTTCTAAAAGAACCAGCCCTTCCTCATATAACTGAACACAGAGCAGGGGTAGCCAACACGGTGCCCGCGGGCACCTGGTCGCCCGCAGAGACCACGCTAGTCGCCCGCGAAGCATGTTCTAAAAATAGAACACGCTTATGAGCTTTCACAAGAAAATTAATTTAAAAAAAATAATAATTCTCTGGCGTGCGCGCAGCGGTCGGAGCTACTTACGTGTCATGGTTCTAACTTTAGTCGCGGTTAAAACTTTATAACAACAATTAATAACCCACACATTTTAACAGGGTAAAACACCAAGACACAACAGTTTGTGACTTATTAACAATTTGTAACACTAATAATTGTACATTTATAAAATTACACCACAGAGCATGCTGGGTACAGCTCGCCCACTATCACACCAAGAAGAAACTCCGTCGCAGGAAGAGACAGACCCTTCCTGTTTTTTTTCACCTACATTCCCCTGGGTCCTAAGTCCCTCCAGGTTTAGCTTCCTAACACCCTCTATGTACCAACGTAAAAACAGCTGTTCAGTTGGCCTGCGGTCCTTTTCAGCATCAATGAATGAATGCGTTTACTGAAGAAAAAAAATACGCCAGAATCTTACAAAATACTGTGATATTAATTTTTGGCCATACCGCCCAGCCCTAACTCCGACCATTTCTGAAGGGGGTTAGATAGAGTTAGATAGAGTTAGATAGTTAGATAGGGGTTAAATAGATAGTGATCTGTGCAACTTTGTTGTTCAGGAAGTTTGTATCAAACAAGTAGCCCTTCGTATTATTTTGTACCCTTGAAGTAGCTCTCGGCTTCAAAAAGGTTGGTGACCCCTGACACAGAGGGTGCAGTATTATGAAACTTTAATTTACTTATAAAATAAAACCAAGTAACTGGCAAACTGCGGCCAATCAACAAGTTATAAATATATATATATATATATATATATATATATATATATATATATATATATATATATATATATATATATATATATTTTTTTTTTTTTAATGTTTTATCCCACAAAACATACTGTTTGCTGGTATTTTGCGAGTCGGGCTCCAAATTGTCAGATCAGAGGGTGAAAGAGCTTCAAAGCCCCAAACACACACCAGGAAGCGTGATAATGTGATAATGTGCATGAGCTGCTAACGAAGCGCTGGAGGAGAGGCCCCGCCTCCAGGGAAAGGGGGCGGAGCATAACTCGGGGCAGAGCATCGTCCCGTCTGCCTGAGGAGGAATCAGACAGACGACCTTCGCTGTAACTTCTCCTGGTTTGTGCGACCGAGATAATAAAAGTCATAATAAAATATCAGTCGTGAGACGCCGGCGAAGACAAAGACAAGACAGAATGAAGCAGATTGAAGATAAAATGCAATTTATCTTCAATGTATATTAAAGGTTTATAGATTAAAATAAGGTCTTGATTATTGTAAAACCTGGGAGCCATTCTTTTTCTCATTATCTTGCCGAATATTACTTTTATATTTTCGTTTCCATCAGGCTGTTAGTATCACTTCTTATTGACTTTCTATTTTTACTCTTTGTTTTTCTATTTTAGTATTTATTAGTATTTATTGCCCTTACTCTCACTGCTATTGACTTCTATTTAATAATTGTTAATCTATTGTTCATTAATGTGTATCTTTTTATTCTTTTGTTGTTATCTTTTATAAAAACTCTGGCACCGGATTAATAAAGTTCGATCTTCTCTGTACTACACATCAGTTTCATTTAGAAAAGGTCAAATTTAGAGGAGATATACGTTCGATAAATCACAACTTAGTTTTTCGCTTGTGCGATTGAAAACACATACAAATGTTAAATATTTTCTCAATGAGTCGTTATCTGCAGGGACTAATTTCTCGCCTCAAATCTTTTCAGAAACATAGTTGATTGTTTCCGTTTTAGCTGTAAAAAAATCAGAAATTTCTGTCAACCGGCCGCCATCTTGGAAAACCTTCAGAACAAAGCAGAGATGGAGAGACGTTATTGATCAGATCCCACATCCCTGGTAGAAACACGGCGTGAAGAGGTGATTGAAATGAATAATATATTCCATTTCTGCGACTAAATCCAACACTCTGGTCCCTTTAAACATTACCAGAAATAATGCATCATTTATTCTCCATGTGTTTTACAAGTGCACGGCCTGAAGACACACGCAGGAATACGTTCAAATAAAATACCAACTGGTGAACTGAGCTACAGGATCGCTTCCAAAAACCTCCATTTAAAGGTGCAGAAGAGGCTTTTTCTGTAAATCTACACCTCCTGAATGAATCAGCACTTCCTGTTTCAGTCAGTCCTGTTTCTTACCTTCTTTGAAGAACAAGAGAGTAAAAAAATGAAAGAAAAACACGACTCAAACCATTGAGAGCAGACTCTCAAACACGCGGCTAAAATCTCACATACTTATTAAATTACGGAAGGACTTTATTGGAGCGTAGATCAAATTAATAGCAGATTTTTACGACGACAACAGAAACACTTGGTTCCCATTAAATCACTAAGTAAGCAGAGAAATCCAGCTTTATAGGGGAAAAAAATGAGATGGAGGGAGAGATAGACGAAAACAATGGAGGAAGGCGGACAGGACTGTTTATTTACCGAGTGCAGGCATCTTTTTTCTTCTTTTCGTGGACAGAAACGTTCCCATGAGCTGGGACACATGTACGTCAGACAGGAGGAGGACAGGGTGGTGCAGCTGATGAAAAGACACGATTAACCTTTGATCTCCACTCCGTATCGTGTGTGTGTGTGTGTGTGTGTGTGTGTGTGTGTGTGTGTGTGTGTGTGTGTGTGTGTGTGTGTGTGTGTGCGCGTGGCCCAGAGAGAGTGTACGTGTGTGTGTTCATGTTTGCTAGGATGATAGCTGCGTCTCCCCTGGGAGACAGACACAGATAATAACGTCGATGCTGTTCAGATCCTTTGATAGAGCGGTGAGGCTGTGTGTGTGTGTGTGTGTGTGTGTGTGTGTGTGTGTGTGTGTGTGTGTGTGTGGTGGGAAAGTGGCATGTTGGTTGGTTGTGGTTGTGTTGCCTCCACCCTCTGCTGGTCTCTGGGTGCTGAAAGGACAAATATTTGTGTTTGACCCAAGCAGCAACCTCCAGGTCTGAAAAGTGAAGTCTATGCTTCATGTGTTAAAGCTGCATTCTCTCTCCTGACCACCAGGGGGCGACTCCTCTGGTTGTATAGAAGTCTATGATTCATGTGTTAAAGCTGCATTCTCTCTCCTGACCACCAGGGGGCGACTCCTCTGGTTGTATAGAAGTATATGCTTCATGCGTTAAAGCTGCATTCTCTCTCCTGACCACCAGGGGGCGACTCCTCTGGTTGTATAGAAGTCTATGCTTCATGCGTTAAAGCTGCATTCTCTCTCCTGACCACCAAGGGGCGACTCCTCTGGTTGTATAGAAGTCTATGCTTCATGCGTTAAAGCTGCATTCTCTCTCCTGACCACCAGGGGGCGACTCCTCTGGTTGTATAGAAGTATATGCTTCATGTGTTAAAGCTGCATTCTCTCTCCTGACCACCAGGGGGCGACTCCTCTGGTTGTATAGAAGTCTATGCTTCATGCGTTAAAGCTGCATTCTCTCTCCTGCCCACCAGGGGGTGACTCCTCTGGTTGTATAGAAGTCTATATAAATGACTCTACTCTCTTGATTTATTCCCTCAGTAAACATTGTCCACGGACTCTTCTTACATACATTATCTTGTCTGAACCCAAGGCGAAAAAACTTTATTACTCCTTTCGACCCTCGACAGAGACAATCAGACCAGATTCCCGCCTTCTGTTTTTTACCTTTCACAATAAAAGCCCCAGACACAGACACTGTAACTGTCTACCAGAGGGAACTCAACAAAACATCTTGCAGGAGCTTCAGACTACACAACGGTTTAGGAACGCCTCGGCCTCGTGCACGTAGGGGTGTGCACGTGAAACACAGAGTGAGAAAGAGTGAGAAAGAGTGAGCGATGATGGGTACAAACATAAGAAAAGAGAGCCAATGCGAGTGGGTGTCTGTGGGAACGCCGAGCAGAGAGATTAGTTTGTCTCCGCGCCGGACAGAGAGTTGTGTATTTGTGCGATCGGGTTCACGCATAAGTGTTTGTTGACTCTGCGGGGCGATTACTGCTCGGCTCAGAGCCAGAGGAACACGCGTGTGAGAGAGACACGGAGGGTTGTGGGTTCCATCCGATACCTGGAAGCCAAATAAACAACCGAGAGGAGGCAGATCTGAGCAATGAACTCCACCGATATCCGAGCCGCCGGGTGTGTTTACCGGCCCGTCGGTCAACGCGGCGAGGACGACGCGTCTTCACCGGGACGGTCAAAGTCCTGCTTTGCGATCCCGATCTTTTTCGGGAGGTTTAGAGCCGCGATGAAAAGAAGGAAAAACGGAGAAATTCGATGTTCGAAATCCAGTTTGTCACAAGTCTCTGTGAAACTGAGAACAGAGATTGAAGCCACATGTTCAAGCTACACACACACACACACACACACACACACACACACACACTGATTGATTCATCTGGATTTTTCTCTCAGTGAAGCCGGAGCAGATGACAACGAACATCTACTGGAGCACATTAACAATGAAAGGTTATTTATCTGTGTGTATTTATTGTCATTGTACAACTGGGTTGCGCAATCAAAATTTTGCTACATTAGAAAAATATGTTTTGCCAACTGAAAACCAATGTAGATGGGTTGAGGTTTAAAATATTGACCTTTAAGTGCAAAGTATTTTAATTCTACAACAATATGCTTAGCGATTTTCCTCTACGGGTTAAAACCTGACAACAAGTCTATGCTTCATGTGTTAAAGCTGCATTCTCTCTACTGACCACCAGGGGGCAACTCCTCTGGTTGTATAGAAGTCTATGCTTCATGTGTTAAAGCTGCATTCTCTCTCCTGACCACCAGGGGGCGACTCCTCTGGTTGTATAGAAGTCTATGCTTCATGTGTTAAAGCTGCATTCTCTACTGACCACCAGGGGGCAACTCCTCTGGTTGTATAGAAGTCTATGCTTCATGTGTTAAAGCTGCATTCTCTCTCCTGACCACGAGGGGGCGACTCCTCTGGTTGTATAGAAGTCTATGCTTCATGTGTTAAAGCTGCATTCTCTATACTGACCAACAGGGGGCAACTCCTCTGGTTGTATAGAAGTCTATGCTTCATGTGTTAAAGCTGCATTCTCTACTGACCACCAGGGGGCAACTCCTCTGGTTGTATAGAAGTCTATGCCTCATGTGTTAAAGCTGCATTCTCTACTGACCACCAGGGGGCAACTCCTCTGGTTGTATAGAAGTCTATGCTTCATGTGTTAAAGCTGCATTCTCTCTCCTGACCATCAGGGGGTGACTCCTCTGGTTGTATAGAAGTCTATGCTTCATGTGTTAAAGCTGCATTCTCTCTCCTGACCACCAGGGGGCGACTCCTCTGGTTGTATAGAAGTCTATGCTTCATGTGTTAAAGCTGCATTCTCTACTGACCACCAGGGGGCAACTCCTCTGGTTGTATAGAAGTCTATGCTTCATGTGTTAAAGCTGCATTCTCTCTCCTGACCACGAGGGGGCGACTCCTCTGGTTGTATAGAAGTCTATGCTTCATGTGTTAAAGCTGCATTCTCTATACTGACCAACAGGGGGCAACTCCTCTGGTTGTATAGAAGTCTATGCTTCATGTGTTAAAGCTGCATTCTCTACTGACCACCAGGGGGTGACTCCTCTGGTTGTATAGAAGTCTATGCTTCATGTGTTAAAGCTGCATTCTCTCTACTGACCACCAGGGGGCGACTCCTCTGGTTGTATAGAAGTATATGCTTCATGTATAAAAGCTGCATTCTCTACAGAGCACTAAGGGGCGACTCCTCTGGTTGTATAGAAGTCTATGAGAAAAGTACTTTATTTACTTAGTAAAACATTGTTATTGAGTTTATGGCGGCAGCGACCTGTCAATCACAGTAAGTCGTATAGACTTCTATACAACCAGAGTCGCAGCCCCCTGCTGGTCAGTAGAGAGAATGCAGCTTTAACACATGAAGCATATACTTCTATACAACCAGAGGACTTTCAGACAAAGCTCTGGGGTTTATGGGGTGTCTCCTCCCTTCATCTCCTTCCTCCTCGTACACTCATACACTCAAACTGACTCACACTCCATCAGACGCACAACCGCTGTGACTCACGTCTTCGCCACGCAGCAGATTTTTGTACGAGGCGTTTGCTCACAAAAAAAAAAGTCCCAGTTCTGTGAGAGCAGAGGGGGAGAAAGTTACAACTGCTTCTGAGAGAGGAACCCGTCTGTGATGTTGATCTGAAGGGACGGCGGCAGACAGCAGAGGGGGCGGGGCTACACCAGGTGGGCGGGGCTACATCCAGTGGGCGGGGCTACATCAAGTGGGCGGGGCTACACCAGGGTCCCACAGAGAGGACAATGCGGAGGCTGCAGAGCGGTGAGACGAGTCTCACGCAGTGAAAGGGAAAAGAAAGGAAAGATCTTCAGGTTGTGAGGGAACTAAAAACACTTTTATAAACTTATAAACTGCAGAGATGAACCAGGTTACAGGTAAAGAGAAACCGATTACTTCTTGGGGGGGGGAGGAGATAAGGTAGGGAGGAGATAAGGTGGCGAGTCAGACTCAGAGGAAGCCTCCTATCACAGGACGCCCCTCTTGCAGATCCTCCTAATCGCTGCTCTGCTTCCTGTTCCACACACACACACACACACACACACACACACACACACACACACACACACACACACAGGGAAGCCGGTTTACGGTACAATCTGGGCCCCGGGGTGAAGCGGCTATAAGGGAAGAGTGTGTGTGTGTGTGTGTGTGTGTGTGTGTGTGTGTGTGTGTGTGTGTGTGTGTGTGTGTGTGTGTGTGTGTGTGTTCTGCGGTGTTTATCTCCTCGGGGGGGCTGAGTTTACACTGCAGGGCCTCACTGCAGAAGTCATTATCACCGTATATATATCTACTGTATGTATATATATCTACTGTATATATATATATATATATCTACTGTATATATATATATATATTGTATATATATATATATACACACAGTATATATATTTATACGTATATACGGTGATAGCGGAACGTCTGAGAGGCCGAAATGTCACAAGAGACAGTTTGTTCATCCCTCCGTCTCAGAGAAAGAGAAACGTCTACCTGACACACACACACACACACACACACACACACACACACACACACACACACACACACACACAGTGAGAGAGGACCAAGTCGGATGCGATAGCGCTGAGCTCATGGACACAGTGCAGACGGCGAAGCAGCTGTCAGCATCAAAGGACATGACGTGTGTGTGTGTGTGTGTGTGTGTGTGTGTGTGTGTGTGTGTGTGTGTGTGTGTGTGTGTGTGTGTGTGTAGCAGACTTTAAGAGAAGATAAGATGAAACGATGGAGAAACCAGTTCTATTGTTCTATTGGGATTCTAAAAATTGATTTCTCTCTTTCATTTCATCAGCAGCGACCAGCAGGAGCTTCACTTCAGGCCTCGGGTATCGAACCTCTAACGCTTCTCTCTTCTTTCCCTCCTTTGTAAAGAGTCTTTGAGTTCCTTGGGGAAAAAAGCGCCTCCTAAATTAAACGCGTTATCATTATTTATTATTTATAATTACTATGAAACGTTGAAGAATAACCACGTTACGTTTCTGAGGTCGAAGACGACGAATAAGGAAAAAATAAAACATGAAATCACAGATCTGACGACCCGGAACACGATGTTCTCATGTTCTGTGTTCTCATGTTCTGTGTTCTCATGTTCTGTGTTCTCATGTTCTGTGTTCTCATGTTCTGTGTTCTCATGTTCTGTGTTCTCATGTTCTGTGTTCTCATGTTCTCATGATCTCGTGTTCCTCTGAGCTCAGCTGAACACGATGATGCACGAGCCGCAGAGTCAGAACCTCACCAACGTTTCCCCACCGAACCGGAGATGAAGCACGGAGGCCGTAAGTGATTCATCTCCTCCTCCTCCTCCTCTTCCTCCTCCTCCTCCTCTTCCTCCCCCCCCCCCCCCTTGCAGGCCCGTGTCTGGTCAGTCTGGCGGTCTCTGAGTCAGAGGACCAGGAGGAGATAAGGACCATCTCTCTGCAGGAGACCAGACACCAGGACTCTCCCTCTATCAGCCGGATGGACCTGCAGATCCTCGTGGGGCCCCGGTCCCTCCTCATGGGGCCCCGGTCCCTCCTCGTGATTTAGGGCCACCGTAAAGACCCTCGGAGGAGCGGCCTCACGTGTCCTAAACAAGAGCAGGGGTTTGGGTACGGAGACAAAAGAGCAGAGACTAAAAGAGGGGAAAATGGGGGAGGAGAGAAAATGAAAAAGTGTATTTCTTTGCTGGTGGATGAGGGGTGCAGGAGGAGGGGGAGTAAAGGGGGAGTAAAGGGGGGGCGTTCCCGCTGCTCTTGATTAACACCAGGCCTCCCGACAGGAAATGACCCGGCCGGCTCAGAGCGCCAGGAGAGCTTCCATCTGGTGTCGAGGCCGTGGAGGAATTCTCCTCCGCCCAGGAGAACCCGGAGCGGAGGAACCCGACGCGTCTCCGTTCGTCCCGACTGCGCTCGAACGCACCGCAATGTTCTCGTGCTCGTCGTCGTCGTCGTCGTCGTCTGAATCGCAAGATTTTGTTCTCGGAGGACGGCGAGTTTAAAAGCCGTGACGTCCGTGGAGGACGGAGAGAGGTGAAAGTGGAGGAAGTTGAAGTGGAGGGAGGAGGGGACCGTTTGGGGAGGAAAGCGGGAACTTCAGGACAGGACATCTTTCACGAGGACTGGAATCCCAAACGTAAACAACTTCTTCCGCAGCAACAGATAAAACGCAGATATACTGTAAAACCAAGGGGCTCTGGTGAAAACACACACACACTGAACGCACACACACACACACACACACACACACGCTGAACGCACACACACACACACACACGCTGAACGCACACACACACTTTATGAATGTTATTTGAGGAAAGACATTTGTTTCTACGATGATAAAAAAAAAAGCACACAGAAAAATGTGTCTCTCAGACTAAAGGCCTTCACACACACACACACACACGATTCATTCTCACGTATATATATATATATATAAGTTTTTTGTCATGAATACTTCGATCATTCCAATACAATACAATATTCTATATAATATACAAAACAGAAAGACTGAACATGTGTAGGTAGAAGCAAAAATGCTTATATATTCCAATCCTAAATTATTATCATCAATTAAATCAGATAATTAATTTGAAAATAAAGAAAAAAATAAAATAAAATCTTCCATTTACACACATTTCATTCACACTTCCTCAAGTGTGATGGAATAAATGTGATTAGTATTATATATATTTTTCTGTTGGAAGAAGGTTGATGTTTCAAGCCAGTTCTGTTGCCTTTCCTGACCCGCCACAATAAAAGCCCAACACATTCACGCAAAGCCTCGATTATTAAGTATACGGTCAAACAGACATTATAGCCGACGTTAAGCGCCTCTATTTTTCGTGACGTTGTCTCTTTACAATTATTATTAATGTTATCATAATTGTATGTATTTACTATATTTTCGATCGGTTTGATTGCTTTATTAATCGTTCTGTTTAATCAGAGTCTAAATGTTCCCTTCGTCTCACTGTCGCTGTTTCACTGCTTCTGCCTCGTCTGTAAAAAGCAGTTTTATAAATAAAAGTTTGTTATTATGACTCATGCGAGAGGCGAGCGCGTTGCCGGACCCCTTCAGTCTAAAGGTCCCACGCTGACCCCCGTCTGCACCGACGCGTGTGCAGGGGCCAGGGGCCGCCGCCTCGAGTCAGTCCCTCTGGAGCCGGCCTCTGTGTGTGTGTGTGTGTGTGTGTGTGTGTGTGTGTGTGTGTTTCTGCCTTCACTGGGTTGACTGGTCTGTGTGGGATTGGTGACAGCTTCCCAGCGGAGGCATAAGCGCTCAGGAGCCTTCATGAGGAGCGTTTCCTGTCGTAAACAAGAAGCAGAGGAATCCTCCGCCGAGGCCCAACACACGCCGTAAAACAAACAACTCCACTCTGAAATCTACCCGGCAACAGACGACGGGGGAGGCTGACAGATGAAGGTCTGCTTCTGATTCAGAACGCTTTGTTTGTTACTGCAGACGGCAGAATACTACAGTACTATCAACAGTATTAGCTACAGTACTATCTACAGTACTACCTACAGTACTACCTACAGTACTAGCTACAGTACTACCTACAGTACTAGCTACAGTACTACCTAGTACTAGTGCAGTCTGTCTCTCTGCTCATTAAAGCCTGAGCTCCGTGTCTTCATCTTATCTGATGGAGTGAGCAACGCCACCGGCGACGGCGCTCACCCCACGGCCTCCAGTGTGTGTGTGTGTGTGTGTGTGTGTGTGTGTGTGTGTGTGTTTGCGTAACTGAGGAGGAAGTAAAGGAAAGACCATCAATTAAAAATAATTAGGACTAATTTCATAAACACAGTGCAACAGGGGAAACATATTTAATCAGACTAACTTATGCTCTGCTTCCTCCCCTGAAACCAGCCTAGTGGGTCAGGGAGGAGGGAGGGAGGAGGGAGGAGGGAGGAGGGAGGAGGGATGAGGGAGGAGGGAGGGAGGAGGGAGGAGGGAGGAGGGATGAGGGAGGAAGAGGGTGGTTAAATGAGAGAGAAATGGAAAAGGAAATTTAAGAAAACAAAGAAAAGTTTGAGAAGTAGGCAGACGAGAGAGAGAGAAAGTTGGTGGCCAGAGTTCTGTGTGATCCCTTTCATGTCCCCTGACTGGCCCGTGTTGCCGTGCCAACCCAAACAGCGGCGTTGGGGAGGTCCGACTCTCCCCTCCTTCCTCGCCCCGTGCTCACCCATCGACAGGATGAATAACACACCGAGGAGTGTGTGAGGCACAGAGAGAGAGAGACCACCGCAGTTTAAATCAACATATTTTGTGACCTTGTGTCACCGCGGCCCGTAAATCAGAAGCGTCGCCATCTTGGCCCTCGAGTCCTCGCTGCTGGAGCCGCACGCTGACACGAGTGCAGACAGACTCTACGGTCACGAGTCGCTGGATGTCCTCGGGAGAAGAGTGAGGAACATTTGGGTCGGCCTGGGAAAATCTCTCTCTCTCTGTCTGTCTCTCTCTCTCCAGCATCGTAGCGTTAAGGCTTCTTCATCCGCGTTAGCGCCGTCTTAGCTGCGTCTTAGCGGCGTCTTAGTGGCGTTAGCGGTGTCTTAGTGGCGTTAGCGACGTCTTAGCGACGTCTTAGTGGCGTTAGCGGCATCTTAGCGGCGTTAGCGGCGTCTTAGTGCCGTTAACGGCGTCTTAGCGACGTCTTAGTGGCGTTAGCGGCATCTTAGCGGCGTTAGCGGCGTCTTAGTGCCGTTAACGGCGTCTTAGCGATGTCTTAGCGACGTCTTAGTTGCGTTAGCGGTGTCTTAGTGGCGTTAGCGACGTCTTAGCTGCGTCTTAGCGGCGTTAGCGGTGTCTTAGTGGCGTTAGCGGCGTCTTAGTGGCGTTAGCGGCGTCTTAGCGACGTCTTAGTGGCGTTAGCGGCGTCTTAGCGACGTCTTAGTGGCGTTAGCGGCATCTTAGCGGCGTTAGCGGTGTCTTAGTGGCGTTAG
>JBAMJR010000874.1:27500-32500 GCA_038501785.1 Myoxocephalus aenaeus
GTGTTTTACAAGAATAAAATAAGAATAAAAAAAATATATATACAAAATATATTAAAAAAAAAAAAAATATATATATATATACAAAATATATTAAAAAAAAGAATATATATATATATATATATATATATATAATATAATTTTAAAATAATAAGAAATTAAATAAAAATAAAGATTTAAAAATACAAACAAAATTACTATTAAAATTATATATAAAAAATAAAAATATTTAACAATTCTCAAACCCTTCATGCTGCTGGTGAGCTAATGCCAAAACTGAAATTACATTACATTACATGTCATTTAGCTGACGCTTTTATCCAAAGCGACTTACAATAGTGCATTCAATCATGAGTACAAACTCAGAACAACAAGAATCAATAATCAATAATCACTAAAGTACAGTTTCTTCAATAGAGTTAAATTACAAAAATTACAGAAAATTACAAAAGTGCTATCAATAAGAGACAAAGTGCTACTAGAGTGCTAGTACAGTGCTACCTTCCTTATTCAAGGTGTAGTCGAAAGAGATGCGTTTTTAGTTTTCCACCATTGAGGAGCCAGGACAGCAAACAGTCGTGACTTTGTTGAGTGTTTACGTAGTGACGGAAATATAAATGTAAGCAGGTAACGTGTGTGTTACATGAGTGTGTTTGTGTACGAACAGAAAAAAAAAATGAATAACACAAAACCAAACCCATCCTGCAAAGCTCCCCTGAAATGCATCCAAACCCAAAATGATTACGGCATCAGCTAATTTTTTGTTTTATATTTTTCGCCTTCTCCTCTATTTTATTTTATTTTTTTTTCCCACTTTGATTCATTTCGTTTTTCACGTCACTCATATGAGGAAATTCATAATTACCGCGATAAATCCACCACGATCAACTTATTGTGAGTTTCTTTTCATCGCGTTTTTGCGATAAAATCCGATATCGTCCCATCCCTGGATTCCAATCTCTAAGTACCAGCAGCAGCCGCTTAGCTTAGCATAGCATAGCAAAAAGACTGTAAACGGCTAATAAACAGGTTTCATCTTGTTTGTTGAGTGTAAAAACATTGTTGATAAATGACTAATCAGCACCGCACGATGATGCAAAGAGTATTTACATCACCTGATATCACCTTTTCATTAGTCTGCATTCTTATTAGTTGGCGTCCTCGACTGTGTGTTGTAAAAAAAAGTGTTTAAAAGCGTCTCAACGAATAGCACAGTGCGAGTGAGCTCATCGTTCCATTCGCTAACTTTACAGCCGTGTGAGTGGCTGAGGTAACGCTTAATTTAGTTTCATTCTTTTGTTCAATTTGTTTGGGCACTGGACTGTTTTTATATCACACACACACACACAGACACACACACACACACACACACAAATCCAACATTGGTGCAGTGACCTGGTTTTTTTTGTGGTGTCTGAATAGTCCGTCTCGATGGTTGCAGATCTAGTCCGACATGCCGTTGATCACCGTTTTTTCTTCCCCAGAACAGTGACCACTCTCACAGAAGAGTGAGCTCATAAGACCCATAAAACAAGGGCGTGGAGCTAATCTGTCCGAAAAATGTTATGTAAAAAGTAAAAAATGGGGCTGAAAACGGGGTCACAGAGTGGAAGGGAGAGAAAAGATACTGAGATCCAACAGGAGAAGTACAGATGGAAGGA
Organism: Myoxocephalus aenaeus; assembly: GCA_038501785.1. Classification (NCBI taxonomy): domain Eukaryota; kingdom Metazoa; phylum Chordata; class Actinopteri; order Perciformes; family Cottidae; genus Myoxocephalus; species Myoxocephalus aenaeus. The sequence goes on from JBAMJR010000874.1 coordinate 29,159, forward strand.
TTGTTGATAGAGGACCAGCATGTTTGTGTCGGATAGAGCTGCAAAATGCCCCGCATGGGTTTATATTTCATTTTAACGAGGGATTCCGATGCGATCCTCTCCCCAAGACAAACAGGCTCTGAGAACCAGGGGCTTTGGGCCTTGCGGTGGACCCGCTGGGGGGATCCTGTGTCGGACCCCGGAGAACTCTTCCTCGAGCCAAGGACGCAACTCAAGAAGAGCCAGAGACGGAGAGATGACCGACTGTCCCCTCGTGAAGCAAGAAGACCCTCGTTTGTCCCCACAATACAATGGCTGTGGTTGATTTCAACATTTTAAAAACAATTGTTACATAAAACTATAAATCATAGCTTGTTTTATGAAGAAAAAAAAAGCCCCAAACTGCTGTATTTGGATGTATTGAACACCATAAGTAATATACAAGTGAAATATATGGTTTGGTACATGAAAAAATTCAAACGTCACAGACGCCCCAATGCAAATTTTGGAGACCTCGCCTGAATGTTCTCTGTTCTAAACCCTCTCTACCTTTGTTCTGCTTCACTTTATCAAAGTCAACCTTTGCAGAGAGAATGTTCACATATTGTGCTATGATTTGGGTTAGAGAATGTTTACATATTGAATGTTCACATATTGAATGTTCACATATTGAGCTATAATTTGGGTTAGAGAATGTTCACATATTGAATGTTCACATATTGTGCTATGATTTGGGTTAGAGAATGTTCACATATTGTGCTATGATTTGGGTTAGAGAATGTTTACATATTGAATGTTCACATATTGAATGTTCACATATTGAGCTATAATTTGGGTTAGAGAATGTTCACATATTGAATGTTCACATATTGAGCTATAATTTGGGTTAGAGAATGTTCACATATTGAATGTTCACATATTGTGCTATGATTTGGGTTAGAGAATGTTCACATATTGTGCTATGATTTGGGTTAGAGAATGTTCACATATTGAATGTTCACATATTGAGCTATAATTTGGGTTAGAGAATGTTCACATATTGAATGTTCACATATTGTGCTATGATTTGGGTTAGAGAATGTTCACATATTGTGCTATGATTTGGGTTAGAGAATGTTCACATATTGAATGTTCACATATTGTGCTATGATTTGGGTTAGAGTTGGACCTTACAGCTGCATCATTTCAAAGAAATAATCATCCCAAAAATGATTTCTTTATAGGCGGACCTGAAACCTTTTCATTTTTTTCTGTGCGTCATCTTCATTTACTCTTAACCAGTAACATATAGACTGATATTTACACATCTGAACAAAATCTCACATTGAATAGCCCTAGTGGTTGCAGAGATACACCTTTTTTAGTTTGGGTATGCAATTTTCGAAGAAAGGGACTAAAAATAGGTTGTTTTCTATACATCCTTTGTGTGTTTTTTCGAACTACTTTTCCTCGACGGAAAACATCATGAGGTCAAAGAAAGATGTGACGGAAAACGACAAGAGAGATGCTTCCCATATACTTTTAGGTTTTATCGTAGAGCAAAACCTTAAAATCTCTTGAGCTCGTGTTAAACACAGACCTGATGTCCGACATCAAACCCAAAACACCTAAAAAAAAACTACTTGAGACGACGGAACAGGAAGTGCAGGAACGCCGGCTCATTTCCTGGTTTTAGGACTCGTTCCTCCAGAACTCTACGAAGCAACGGCGGACGTCGTTGACGTGGGTTTGCGAGCGCTTTAAATGTTGCCGCCGCTAGGAATTGTGGGGCGGTATCACCTGCTTTATTTGAGTCAATAATGCTCCGATGTGCCGGATGCTAAAGACCATGAGAAAGGAAGCATTGAAGTAGCATTCCTTTTGCATGAAGACAATTTGCAGGAACCGTTCAACGAAAAACATCCGATCTACATCATGAAGACAAATTTAATAGCACAGTTCCAGTCATCGCTGCATGGACAGACTCTCCCCGAGGTGTCATCTGCTTTAGTCACATCCTCCCGGCATCCTCACCAGGAGAACACAAATCTCCCTGCTGGACTCGTGGACTCGTGGACTCGCCTTCAGACCCCAGCCAACCCTTTCTCCCTTTGGGAGGAGCCCTCAAACACGATTTCGACACACATTCTTCTCCTTAAAACATTGGGAAATCAAAAACGGCTCTTTCCAAGTTGCACTCAGTGGAACCGCCAAACAATGTTTTGGGATCTTTCCCCTCGCTCGTGGAGTGAGAGACAAAAGGACGCTAACAGCTTCTTGTTGAAATGCAAACGGCTCATCGCTTTCTCTCTCAACTCCTACTTTAGAGCTATTGATCGCCTTCCACCTCCTGTTCCAGGAGGACATTCATACGATCCTCTCTTCGGGCTCTCAAAGAAGAAGAAGAATAAGAAGCGTGCAGGATTTCAGCAAATTACATTTCTAATCAGACCAAAGCTGCTTGCTTTGAAGAAGCGTCCTCTGGTGCCGGATCACCACACGTGAAGGCCGCAGTGTGGGAACGAGAGCTGAGCGCTTCAAGCCGTTCTCAGATTGTGTCATTTGAGGGATGATTTAAAAAAAGTTTATCCAAGATTTTCCAAGAAAAGAAATTGAAAATAGAGAGAGAAAAAAACTAAAACATAGTGTTGTGTCTCCTTTGGCTCAACTAACGGATAAATCCTCAGACTTATCTTTGGGAGACCTTGGGGAGGCCGTGATCGCCAGGTGGAGAACCGCTGGTCCAGAAAGACAGATATCAGGCGGGTCTCAGACAGCGTATTTCAAGACCTTTCATTAAACCTAACAAAGTATTTAAAAACCTTTTATTAAACCTAACTTAGTATTTAACGACCTTTCATTAAACCTAACAAAGTATTTAACGACCTTTTCCTTAACCTGACAAAGTATTTAAAAACCTTTTATTAAACCTAACTTAGTATTTAACGACCTTTTATTAAACCTAACTTAGTAGTTAATGACCTTTTCCTAAACCTAACAAAGTATTTAACGACCTTTTCCTTAACCTGACAAAGTATTTAAAAACCTTTTATTAAACCTAACTTAGTATTTAACGACCTTTTATTAAACCTAACTTAGTATTTAACGACCTTTTCCTAAACCTAACAAAGTATTTACCGACCTTTTCCTTAACCTGACAAAGTATTTAAAAACCTTTTATTAAACCTAACTTAGTATTTAAAAACCTTTTATTAAACCTAACTTAGTATTTAACGACCTTTTCCTAAACCTAACAAATTTTCAGGAAAAGGTCGTTAGATACCTAGTTAGGTTCAGGAAAAGGTCGTTAAATACTTAGTTAGGTTTAGGAAAAGGTCGTTAAATACTTAGTTAGGTTTAGGAAAAGGTCGTTAAATACTTAGG
>JBAMJR010000874.1:37500-67500 GCA_038501785.1 Myoxocephalus aenaeus
TGCTGTGGTTTTGAGCGTCTTTGCTGTGGTTTTGAGCGTCTTTGCTGTGGTTTTGAGCGTCTTTGCTGTGGTTTTGAGCGTCTTTGCTGTGGTTTTGAGCGTCTTTGCTGTGGTTTTGAGCGTCTTTGCTGTGGTTTTGAGCGTCTTTGCTGTGGTTTTGAGCGTCTTTGCTGTTGTTTTGAGCGTCTTTGCTGTTGTTTTGAGCGTCTTTGCTGTTGTTTTGAGCGTCTTTGCTGTTGTTTTGAGTGTCTTTGCTGTTGTTTTGAGTGTCTTCGCTGTTGTTTTGAGTGTCTTCGCTGTTGTTTTGAGTGTCTTTACTGTTGTTTTGAGTGTCTTTACTGTTGTTTTGAGTGTCTTTACTGTTGTTTTGAGTGTCTTTGCTGTTGTTTTGAGTGTCTTTGTGGTTGTTTTGAGTATCTTCGCTGTTGTTTTGAGCGTCTTTGCGGTTGTTTTGAGCGTCTTTGCGGTTGTTTTGAGTGTCTTTGCTGTTGTTTTGAGTGTCTTTGTGGTTGTTTTGAGTATCTTCGCTGTTGTTTTGAGCGTCTTTGCGGTTGTTTTGAGCGTCTTTGCGGTTGTTTTGAGTGTCTTTGCTGTTGTTTTGAGTGTCTTTGCTGTTGTTTTGAGTGTCTTTGCTGTTGTTTTGAGTGTCTTTGCTGTTGTTTTGAGCGTCTTTGCGGTTGTTTTGAGCGTCTTTGCTGTTGTTTTGAGCGTCTTTGCTGTTGTTTTGAGCGTCTTTGCTGTTGTTTTGAGTGTCTTTGCTGTTGTTTTGAGTGTCTTTGCTGTTGTTTTGAGTGTCTTTGCTGTTGTTTTGAGTGTCTTTGCTGTTGTTTTGAGTGTCTTTGCTGTTGTTTTGAGTGTCTTTGCGGTTGTTTTGAGCGTCTTTGCGGTTGTTTTGAGTGTCTTTGCTGTTGTTTTGAGTGTCTTTGCTGTTGTTTTGAGTGTCTTTGCTGTTGTTTTGAGTGTCTTCGCTGTTGTTTTGAGTGTCTTCGCTGTTGTTTTGAGTGTCTTTGCTGTTGTTTTGAGTGTCTTCGCTGTTGTTTTGAGTGTCTTCGCTGTTGTTTTGAGTGTCTTCGCTGTTGTTTTGAGTGTCTTTGCTGTTGTTTTGAGCGTCTTTGTGGTTGTTTTGAGTGTCTTTACGGTTGTTTTGAGCGTCTTTGTGGTTGTTTTGAGCGTCTTTACGGTTGTTTTGAGCGTCTTTACGGTTGTTTTGAGTGTCTTTACTGTTGTTTTGAGCGTCTTTGTGGTTGTTTTGAGTGTCTTTGCTGTCGTTTTGTGTTTCTCTGTGGTCATTTTGAGCCTGGTTTGTGTCTCTTTGAGTGACATTTCGTCGTTGAAGCTCCAGTTGCGGGCCCTTGACACTGGTGGACCCGTTCACAGCTTTCTGTTGTGACGTTTGAACAAAACATGGAGCGCCGTGTCACCGATGTGAGTCACTACTCTGAGACACAGCTGGTCGCTAAAAGGAGGAGGGCCATGAAGGCATGTGTGTGTCTGCGAGTGTGCCACACATGGGGAGAGGCGGAGCTTCTTCTTCTGAACCCCACATTAACCCAGAGGTCACAGAGGTCACAGAGCTAACGGCGCCCGTGGCTAAATGAAGGCAGCGAGTTAAGGTAAATGGGTTCGGAGCCCTCGCTGTGTTTGGATGCGTATAGGTGAGTGTTTACTTGTTGGTGTAAACACGCTCTGCGTCAACATGTGCGTCTCTCCATCGTAGACGCCGACAAACGCGCCCACACACGGCTGCTCTTCCCCAAACATGCGGAATAAAAACAGCTAATCTCAACAATCTCCCTCCATTTCCCCACATTCTGTACACACAGATGAATTACGCTCAAAATAAGAAACCTACCGGAACATTTGATAAACAAAATCCGGAAAGACAAACAACAAGAAAACAAAGATATGAGAAGAAGTAGTAGGAGCTCGTCTGAGCGACGTTATCGGGTCACATGACTGGTTGTTTCCCGCCAGCATGAGAGGTCTCAGTGTGGGTCGGCGTACAAAAAGGGATTACAAGAATTATCGGGTAAAGACGGTGTAATAAACAGCAGCAGGCATATTCAGCCAATCCAGGTTTTTTATTTTACTGTAAAGCCCTTTTTCATACACACAAAAGACAGAGACAATAAACAGAGAGAGGGAATAGAAGCCGCAGTGAGGGGAGGAAAACTTTACAAAATAAAAGCTGAATGTTTTCATTTTACATGAAAGGGAGAGGGGGGAAGAAATATGAATATACTAGTAAACATCTGGCTTCCCTCTCTCTGTAATACTGTTATTTATTGCATTATATCGTTCGTATTCCTGTTTCTGTTTATTCCAGCGCCCCGTTGGATCGTTTTATTGTTTTATTCATCGCAGATTAAAACTTGGATCTTTTCTTTTTTTTCCCGGCAAAAGCTTTTTCCTCTGAAAAGATGCAAGATTATAAATAAAAACACGATTCTGACGCCGTGACTTTTTTCCCGGTGCATCAGAGCGGCGGAGCGTGAAGAGAACGTCTCTTCTCTGTGAGTAATCCAAGACCTGAGTCGGGGTGGCGTTCTGCACACACAGCAGCCCTCTGTCACACACACACACACACACACACACACACACACACACACACACACACACACACACACACACTCTCTCTTTCTCTCTCTGACGTGACGACGCCAACACAGGTTTCATATAGGAGCATGCAACCAAAACACTAAGAAGCCAGTCTGACTGGAGCACACACACACACACACACACACACACACACAGGCAACAGAAGGTGTATTTGTTACGCTGGTGTTTACTGGAGTGTCCTGCAGAAGGCTGGACACAACACACAGGCCAGGATGCAGCGAGCACAGGCCCGCAGTGATCCGTCTGCAGACTGCACGTCTGCTCACCGACACCATCGGCGCGCTGCAGCGCCTCCATCTGGTAAAACACTCGGCACATCGGCGGGTTCGCCCGCTCCTCTTTATGCGCTGACCCACATTTCATGAGGGGGGCCATGGACGCAAAACACGGGGGGGTTTGGGGTCAAGGGGGAGGCCGACAGTGACGAGTGCACGGCTGATTTCTCTCTGTTTGTGTGTGTGTGTGTGTGTGTGTGTGTGTCTGCTGACGCCGGTTCAACGCGCAGGCTGAAATAGAACAATACAAACAACATCAGCCGGGTTTCTGCTGCACAAACATTCCCAGAGCCTTAAGCCCACGGCTCTGCTAAAAGAACACCGGTAATACCAACACCTCTTCTTGTTGGGTTTTTATGGTCTCCCTTGTTTTGCCCAGATTTCTTTATCTATTTTTTGTGTGATTTTTAGGGCTTGAGAGGAATGAGTGGAAGACACACCCCCTTCCACTCATTCCACCAAACTCAGACTGGAGGGAACTCAAAAAGAGGTCGTAGTTTTGTGGACTTCTGTTTTGAAGCTTCAACTTCAGCCTTTTGGTCGTCGCCATCTTGGTTTTTAGCAACCAGAGGGGACAGAGAGGGTGGAGTGAAACTGAACTCTGAAAAACTGGTAGGTGACCATGTTGTGTGTAAAGACGAAAACACGGAAAAACTCCCAGACCATAATTTACTAAATGAACATCATGCTGTATTGAAGAAGACTTGAAACTAGAGATTGAGACATAAACTCATGTTTACAATGTTTACTGAGGGAATACATCAAGAGAAGTAGAGTCATTTATATAGACTTCTATACAACCAGAGGAGTCACCCCCTGGTGGTCAGGAGAGAGAATGCAGCTTTAACACATGAAGGATAGACTTCTATACAACCAGAGGAGTCACCCCCTGGTGGTCAGGAGAGAGAATGCAGCTTTAACACATGAAGCATATACTTCTATACAACCAGAGGAGTCGCCCCCTGGTGGCCAGGAGATAGAATGCAGCTTTAATACATGAAGCATATACTTCTATACAACCAGAAATATTCTTCCTGAATGTAAGTTTAAGATACTGGCTTCACTTTTTAGAACCGGAGGTTCCTGCCAAAGTAAACTCCATGTCTCTAACCTACTCCATCATGCTTCAGTCCTTCCTTTACCTCCACTGGGTCTAATGGATCAACTTCACTTCCCAGAATTCTTGGGTCACAAACTGTGTTCCCCCCTCATGGATTAAGCGTCCTCCTCGACAAACTGAAGGCAACAGCTTGTGGACGTTCCTCTCACTTCTTGCGTGGATAATTTCTCCACCAGTGTGAGGGGGGCAGTTGTTTCTGGGCGTTATATATTTATATTTTCAGCCAGCGGGGTGTTTTCTAAATGTTGGCAGCCGTTTCCAACTTGATTATCTGCCGGTCACCTTTGGGGTCCAGAGACCAGCTGGGTGTTGGAGAATAAAGAAGACGGCATCGTGGACAATCTGTGGCCTGTCTGCGGGATGACAGTCCGCCACAGAGGGTGGACCGAGGTTTGACTGGCCTCTTTGATAAGTAATGGTGGACGCCTGGTGGTAAATCCTCAGACTTGCTTTCATACACCGTGAAAACGTCTCTCTTTCTCATCCTCTCCCATCATGTCGGTCCTTCCTGGACAGATGGTAAACACATCACTAAAGCCTCGTCTGTCTGTCTGTCTCTGCGGTGACGCTGTGCAGAGCATCGCTGCCGAAACGAGGACTAAACACATCGCACTGGCCGAGAGGCACCGCTACTCCAAACACCACTCAGACCGTGAGAATTACAAAGTCAAGTGTCCAGAGTATAACACTCAGCTCATATTACCCATTTATGTTTTAGAATCACCTTCACCACCGTTGTTTAAAGACGTAATTGTCTGTATACAGCAGTCTCACTCTGAGAGTACATTTAAGTTTTGTATTTAAGTACATTTACGACACACGTACTAAACATCATCTTTGTTGAATTAAACCTTTGGCATATATTACCCCACAGAATGGAATTGGATTTTCAAATATGGTTATCAAGTGGCTCAGATAATATAACAGGACAGGAGCTTTTTAGTTTCCATTTGAAAATATACCTCAACACCAACGTCCTCGACCTGTGGTGTCCCCCAGGGGTCGATTTGAGGGCCTTTGTTTTTCAATCTTTATTTGCTCCTGCATGGACAAATCATTGATGATAAAAAAAAATACCATTTCTTCTCATATCTTTGCTGATGACACCCACACTTACTTAGCCCTCTCACGCAACGACTTTGGTCCCCTAGAAGAATAGTTGATGCAGCCGGACGTCTCAACACTTTCTTCGGCTGAATAAGGACGAACGGAAATTACCGAATTTGTAAAAAAAATCTAAGTGACTCAAGATTGCAACTTGTATTGGCACAAATTGACTTAAAACAAAGGCCGATGTCCAAAACCTTGGTATTATAATTGATTGCAATCTCAGTTTTAAAAGTCATATAAAGCAATAAGTAAATCAGCTTTTTACCCTCTCAAAAACGTCGCCAAATTCAGATTTAGAGTCAAAACATGACATTTCTTTGCAGTTGCTCACTTTCATTTTTTCACTGCAGCCAATCAAAAAAGTGACACGGACGCGATGCACGAGTCTACTTTCCTTCTCTCGTCAATGCTTTTATTTTGTATTAACTGCACACTCGACGGTGCAGAAAGTAAAACTTCAGCTGAACATTTTAAAAAGGAAGACGCATTTAAAAAGTAGCTTGAAACAAGGCAACATTTGTGAACTAAAAGTCAGCCTGATGACATAGAAATGGGTTTCAATGTCTAATTATTTAAACATATCATTGCTTTTCTAAATCCATGATGAGCAAACACACTAAACTAGTTTGTAATACTGTTTATATAATGGCCATCTCCATTGATATTAATGTCGGTGGACAGACTTTCTCTCTAATTTAATGCAGTGCAACATCACCAAACACTGCAGCCTCCAACGCGACCACAGAGCTGCGTCAGCACCTCTGGAGATGCTTTGTAGATGTCAGATGTATTGCAGGGCTTCTGCATTGGTTAAAATCAGGATTAGTTGGGAACACAGCGCGGCTTATTAAGGAACTGGAGTTCATTATCAGCAGTCATGCAAAAAATAGTTTTATTTTGTAATATATTAGGACATACTTGGCTTAACTTTTTGCCGATTCACAGAAAATGAGAACGACACATTAAAGTGAGCGGAGTCAGCCGTCTGCAGACTGAAACCTTTGCAAACTTGCAAGAAAAAAATAAAGAAATTGTGATTCTGCAGTTTCACCTCAGTGCTGTTATGTTTCGGGCAGGATGTGGAGTCGTGGTTAGTTCAGTCTGAACTTGTGATCCTCGCTGCCAGATGTGCACCACCCATTTAACCCGTCATGTAAATCAATCACTTCTCCTACAGCGGACTCCTTAATAACCACAATAGGCAACCGAACAATTAGTTGAAAGGCTCATGAAGGTTTCAACACGAATAAGACACACATCCACCGAGGGAATAAATTCACGAAAGCCTCTCGAACACACGGCGTGCAGGAGGCCGTAAACCTGGACCCCGTGTCTGCTGCTGTGACACAGCATCCGAAATAACTCCGAACAGGGGAATAAAAAGAGATAGCGGGATGGAGAAGATGGAGAGTTAGAGGAGGGAGTATGGGAAACCAGTCTCCTCCCTCCCTCCTCCTCCTCATAATCAGCGGTTTGCCGTTGCTGCTCGTTTTGGGTTACTTTCAGTCCCATTCCCATGAAAACGGCGGAGGGGACAAACATGTGTCTCCAAGTGTACTTAGAACAATAGAAGAGGAAAAGTGGGCCACATGCATTCCCTCCAGATGAAAGCCAAGTAAAAAACGCAGGAATTAGTGAGGTTTTCCCCTCACTTGTTATTCCTGCTGGATAGAATGAAGCGCAGAAGGCTGGAAGAGCTTAGCTTTGTCTTGGAAGTGCCGTGACGGCCAAGTGGAAACTTTTCAACACAGAACGTCGTACAACGGCCCACATGTTCTAGATACTTCCACCCATTCTGTGTGTGTGTTTACGTCACGTGTAGCTCATTAAAGATGGCATCTCTCTGTGTGCAAACATGAGCGCAATCACACTCCATTCGTCATGATTGCGCTGAACATATCCAGCGTTTTGGCGACTGTTCTGAGGCCCTTGGAGGCGAATCCGTTCACAAATACTTTCCTCAACGCGCACATGTTCCAGACCGAGCATGTGGCTTCACGTCTGCAGCCGATCGAGATGTAACGAGACCCATCCCTTACGAATCGATGCAGAAACATCGATATTATTAATAAAAGATAAAAGGGTTTTTTTTTTGTGGGAAGAAGAAGGACAGACACGTAGAGAGGAGGAGCAGCCACAGGACGTTCAAAAAAAACTAATTAAATGGAATGAAGTGCTGCAGGAATGAGTCCTGAAACACAGGAAATGAGTTTCCGGCTCCCTCGTCTAAGTCAATGTGTTTTCTGAATGTTTCTGGTTGGACGCCTACATTAAAAAAGATATTTTAAAGTTTTGTTCTACAATGTAAAAAAAACAGGTCAGACAACGCCCCTCATGGTGAATTTAGAAGTGTTTACGCGTCTTAAAAAAGAGTCTAAAGGAGACGACTAAGTGTCCTCACTAGGACACTAGTCCTTCATCTTAGCGGAGGAGACGAGAAGTCATGTGACCTGGTGGAGTTCCTCTATAACATGAAGTCATGTGACCTGGTGGAGTTCCTCTATAACATGAAGTCATGTGACCTGGTGGAGTTCCTCTATAACATGAAGTCATGTGACCTGGTGGAGTTCCTCTATAACATGAAGTCATGTGACCTGGAGGAGTTCCTCTATAACATGAAGTCATGTGACCTGGTGGAGCTCCTCTATAACATGAAGTCATGTGACCTGGTGGAGCTCCTCTATAACATGAAGTCATGTGACCTGGTGGAGCTCCTCTATAACATGAAGTCATGTGACCTGGTGGAGCTCCTCTATAGCATGAAGTCATGTGACCTGGTGGAGTTCCTCTATAACATGAAGTCATGTGACCTGGTGGAGTTCCTCTATAACATGAAGTCATGTGACCTGGTGGAGCTCCTCTATAACATGAAGTCATGTGACCTGGTGGAGCTCCTCTATAACATGAAGTCATGTGACCTGGTGGAGCTCCTCTATAACATGAAGTCATGTGACCTGGTGGAGTTCCTCTATAACATGAAGTCATGTGACCTGGTGGAGTTCCTCTATAACATGAAGTCATGTGACCTGGTGGAGCTCCTCTATAACATGAAGTCATGTGACCTGGTGGAGTTCCTCTATAACATGAAGTCATGTGACCTGGTGGAGCTCCTCTATAACATGAAGTCATGTGACCTGGTGGAGTTCCTCTATAACATGAAGTCATGTGACCTGGTGGAGCTCCTCTATAACATGAAGTCATGTGACCTGGTGGAGCTCCTCTATAACATGAGGTCATGTGACCTGGTGGAGTTCCTCTATAACATGAAGTCATGTGACCTGGTGGAGTTCCTCTATAACATGAAGTCATGTGACCTGGTGGAGTTCCTCTATAACATGAAGTCATGTGACCTGGTGGAGTTCCTCTATAGCATGAAGTCATGTGACCTGGTGGAGTTCCTCTATAACATGAAGTCATGTGACCTGGTGGAGTTCCTCTATAACATGAAGTCATGTGACCTGGTGGAGTTCCTCTATAACATGAAGTCATGTGACCTGGTGGAGCTCCTCTATAACATGAAGTCATGTGACCTGGTGGAGTTCCTCTATAGCATGAAGTCATGTGACCTGGAGGAGTTCCTCTATAGACTAACATGAAGTCATGTGACCTGGTGGAGTTCCTCTATAGACTAACATGAAGTCATGTGACCTGGTGGAGTTCCTCTATAACATGAAGTCATGTGACCTGGTGGAGTTCCTCTATAACATGAAGTCATGTGACCTGGTGGAGTTCCTCTATAACATGAAGTCATGTGACCTGGTGGAGTTCCTCTATAGACTAACATGAAGTCATATAACAGAACTGTATAACATTTACCTTTCTCCTCATTCAACCGCAGAGTAAAAACAAGAGCTTGAAGTCTGCCCTGAATCCCCTCCCCCTGTTATTTACATTTGATCGCCTGGTTGATTAGAAAAAAAATCATTAAAGTGGCGTTCAACGTTTATTTTCCGCAAAAATCCCAAATCTAACGAAATAATCCCGTTAGATCCCATTAGATTCGATGCTAACTTCCTGTTGGCCTACAATAAGAGTATGCCATCCCTGCAGCGCTGTACTTAACTACCTCCAGACCCCAGCAGAGCCCAGTTCTCTGCACCCCGACTTCAATCACATCACGAGGGCCGTCCTCTCTGAAAACCCCTCCACAGACGAGTTTCATTTCTAGCTCAAAGGAGACGATTCCACCAACAGCAGAAGGCAACGTTACCAAAAAAAGACGGGACTCTCGTCCGCAAAGACCAGCGGACCAGCTATTCTTCTTCTCTTCACAGAAAAGGGTAGATTCTGTCTCAACTTCCGGTGTTTCAATGTGACCTTCATATGCATACAATTACACATTCTTCATAAAAATATCCCTTATTAATTATCATATCTCTTATGCATTGTAATGTACACATAAAGCTGTATTTATTTTACACGTGCAAGTCTAAATTTGACAAACTAAGTTATTAAAACTCTTCATTAAAAGTCCTCCATCACCTGAGCTCACACTCCAAAGCCTTCCCTTTTGGATGCAGCCTGTCGGGCTCTGTGGTTACACGGGGAGCGCTGCCCCAGGGGACTATGGGTAATTAATGACAGAGCGAGGGGTGGCAGGAGTCTCTGTCTCCCATTGACCCGGTTTGACCCTCCCCAACTCTTGTTGCCGGGGCGATCGGTCCGCCCCGGTTCCCCTTTGGGCGTCTCGGGGGCGAATCCCCGGGCGGCGAGGTCTGCAGGGTGGGCATGAGCGATCGGAGGGGCTGCGGGGGTTCAGATGGGTGCAATTACAGCAAAGAGGAGTCCTTGTCCCACCTTTGGCTCCGCGACCTGAGGGGGCGGGGGGGGGGGGGTCACTCATTCTTGCCCCACCGGACCCCCGCTCATCTCCGTTTACAGGATGCAGGTCTTTGGTGGTCCTCGGCAGTAGGGGGCACTACTGATCCACTGGGTCCCGGAGGGGGGCGGCGGCCAAGAAAGAAACCAAACATGGCCAAGAAAGAAACCAAACATTATTGTCCGGTACGAAATGTACCGCGAAGAAGCAAGAACCCAACTTCCCCAATGACGAGGAGGGATCGTAATCATCCGTGAACTCATATCTCATGTTCATAAACAACTTTACAAACAAGTCAAGTATTAAATGCATTTTAAAGAAAACTAAAAAGGTTGAATATCCTGCAAACTATTTGATTTGGTTGCTAAATATTTACTCAAATGAATATGTTTAAGACCTCTGTTTCTAAAGCGTTTAAAGACAAAATGGCCGTCTTTGTAAAAATCCTCCGACACCTTTGATCAGAGAACTATTTGTGAAAAGCGTTGCAAAGATAGAGAGGTGCAAAACCCAAGAGCTCGAACTCGAGTATGAACTAAGCTAAAAGAAAGAAAATCTAAAACCTTCTGATCGGGCAACAAAAAGGCCGTTCAGGTCGTCACCCCGAGCTGATCAATCACACCGGAGAGAGAAACAATCTGTAATCTGGCTCACGGGGGTCAATCAGTATCTAAAGAAGACACTCAAAAGGTCCTGGAATGTTTCTCCGTCTCCATTTCAGATCAGACACACGGACACAAAGACTCATGTCCTGCGGGCCGCGACCCCCGCCGGCCTGCGCCCAGCGACCCCCGCCCAGCAGGTAGCGACAAACGACCCGCCGGTTAATCCGTCCTGAGGTGGAGCTTTTCTGCGGGGGAACAGAGGGCCCTGTTTGTGACGACAGGAAGTCGAGACAATGTTACCAGAGTAAGCACGTTAGAGGATGCCGCATGCATGGATGCATGCGTGTGCACACATGGCCGCACACGCTTGCAAAGCACATCTGGCTGCAGTTTATCGGGGGAATAAATGGGAGCAATGCGAGCAGATAAAAAGGAGAAGAAAGGGCGTCGAGTGTGAGTCGGAGGGAGATAACGCTCTTAAGTGGGGACACTGGGACATTGTTGGGTCTCTTGCAACCCCCGCCATCTTCCCAAACGGTCAGCTGTCGCTTCTGTCCTGCAGCCGTTGTTAACAATCCGAGGGTGAATGCTGAGCATTGAGGTCTTCAAGTCTCAAAAGTTGGCTTTTGGCAACCAGTGAACAGGAAGTGACTTCATCTGGACTGAGGAGGAGTGACGTAGAGGCGCCGTATACGTCCCTGGAGAGACCTGTCAATCACCTTGTAGCCCCGCCCCTAAAGCGTCCCCTGCTTTATGGTCTGTTTGACTCTAAATGACCATAATTTACTAAATGAACATCATGCTGTATTGAAGAAGACTTGAAACTAGAGATTGAGACATAAACTCATGTTTACAATGTTTACTGAGGGAATACATCAAGAGAAGTAGAGTCATTTATATAGACTTCTATACAACCAGAGGAGTCGCCCCCTTGTGGTCAGGAGAGAGAATGCAGCTTCAACACATGAAGCATATACTTCTATACAACCAGAGGAGTCGCCCCCTGGTGGTTAGTGGAGAGAATGCAGCTTTAACACATGAAGCATAGACTTCTATACAACCAGAGGAGTCGCCCCCTGGTGGTCAGGAGAGAGAATGCAGCTTTAACACATGAAGCATAGACTTCTATACAACCAGAGGAGTCGCCCCCTGGTGGTCAGGAGAGAGAATGCAGCTTTAACACATGAATCATATACTTCTATACAACCAGAGGAGTCACCCCCTGGTGGTCAGTAGAGAGAATGCAGCTTTAACACATGAAGCATAGACTTCTATACAACCAGAGGAGTCGCCCCCCTGGTGGTCAGGAGAGAGAATGCAGCTTTAACACATGAAGCATAGACTTCTATACAACCAGAGGAGTCACCCCTGGTGGTCAGGAGAGAGAATGCAGCTTTAACACATGAAGCATAGACTTCTATACAACCAGAGGAGTCGCCCCCTGGTGGTCAGGAGAGAGAATGCAGCTTTAACACAAGAAGCATAGACTTCTATACAACCAGAGGAGTCGCCCCCTGGTGGTCAGGAGAGAGAATGCAGCTTTAACACATGAAGCATAGACTTCTATACAACCAGAGGAGTCGCCCCCTGGTGGTTAGTGGAGAGAATGCAGCTTTAACACATGAAGCATAGACTTCTATACAACCAGAGGAGTCGCCCCCTGGTGGTCAGGAGAGAGAATGCAGCTTTAACACATGAAGCATAGACTTCTATACAACCAGAGGAGTCGCCCCCTGGTGGTCAGGAGAGAGAATGCAGCTTTAACACATGAAGCATAGACTTCTATACAACCAGAGGAGTCGCCCCCCTGGTGGTCAGGAGAGAGAATGCAGCTTTAACACATGAAGCATAGACTTCTATACAACCAGAGGAGTCGCCCCCCTGGTGGTCAGGAGAGAGAATGCAGCTTTAACACATGAAGCATAGACTTCTACATCACTTTGCCGCCTGGAAAGAAAACCGAGGCTGTGAAAAACATTGAGTTTAAATCCTGCAGAACAAGCACACATTCTTGAGGGTAAAGAAACTCCAGGCCACATGAAAAACCCTTCTGATGAGATCGGTTTCGACTGAGACAGTTAAACAGCCGCAGTAAACAATAGAGACCAGAACAACAGACGTACATGTGCGACTCTGACTGAATGCGGAGAAAAAGGGCCGCTTTAAGTGGAAGAGAAACCGTTCGGCGCATTAAACCCTAAAGAGTTCATCTTCCTCCCTCGGCTTATAATTCCACGGCTATTAACGCCGAAGCAATTCCTATAAAGATTCAGTTCAGTGGGCTGAGATATAGATTTAGTAAGAAAAGATGCTTAGCAGAACGTTTAAAAATGCAGCGCATGCAAATTACCACGGGGCCGAGAGAGCCGAGGTTTTAATGCGAGGCGACGTGATTGGGCCTCCTCGCGATCCACCATTTTTTTTTTTCACGGGAGACTGCCGGCGGGGCGGCGAGGCAATTAGGGAGAAGCAACGCAGGCAGCGGAGCACCTCTTCCCCGTCGTCTGAGAGGAAGAGAGGTAATGATAACAGGAAGTGAGATGAGGCGAGGTGGCCCTCTGGCTTCGCAGCCCATCACCTCTGTTAAAGAAAAAAGGTCCCTCTCTATAAACAGGCCTCTCTCTGAGTATTAAACAGATAGTACATTAGGGCCCGAGCGGCGCAGAGCAACGTAAACACAGCCGTCTCGGGGCAGATAGCTGGGAGTGAACTCCTCTCTCCCGCTGTCATCCTCTCCAGCTAAACACAGGAAGGAAGAGATAGGTAAATAACTCGCTCAGCTGATAAACCCCACTGTCCTGCAGCTCTGCACATGTTCTCCTCCGGCTACAGAACACAGTTGTGAGGCGTTTGTTTGGAGATGCAGGGTGAGCCACATGGAAACAGGAAGTGGAGTTTCAGGGCTCAAACTTTGAAAAATGGATGCCAGGTTGCCATTTTTTTGTCACCTTATATTTTTAAGTAATACAGAGACGATGCAGTTATACAGCAGCTGAACGATGAACGTGTGAACATGTGTATGTGTGTATGTGTGTACATGTAAATGTGTTTACATGTGTGTTTACATGTGTGTGTACATGTGAACATGTACACATGTGTACATGTGTACATGTACACATGTGTACATGTGTACATGTACACATGTACACATGTGTACATGTACACATGTACACATGTGTACATGTACACATGTGTACATGTACACATGTGTACATGTACACATGTGTACATGTAAACGTGAACATGTACACATGTGTACATGTTCACATGTACACATGTGTACATGTAAACGTGAACATGTACACATGTGTACATGTTCACATGTACACATGTACACATATACACATGTTCACATGTACACATGTGTACATGTACACATGTTTACATGTGTACATGTGTACATGTGAACATGTACACATGTACACATGTACACATGTACACATGTTCACATGTACACATGTGTACATGTACACGTTTACATGTACACACATGTAAACATGTGTACGTGTGTATATGTGTACATGTAAACATGTGCATATACACACATACACATATACACATGTTCACATGTACACATGTGTACATGTACACATGTTTACATGTGTACATGTGTACATGTGAACATGTACACATGTGTACATGTACACATGTAAACATGTGTACATGTACACATGTGTACATGTTCACATGTACACATGTTCACATGTACACATGTGTACATGTACACATGTTTACATGTACACATGTGTACATGTACACATGTTTACATGTGTACATGTGTACATGTGTACATGTTCACATGTACACATGTACACATGTTCACATGTACACATGTGTACATGTACACGTTTACATGTACACACATGTAAACATGTGTACGTGTGTATATGTGTACATGTAAACATGTGTATGTGTGTATATGTGTACATGTACACATGTACACACACATGTGAACATGTGTACATGTACACACGTACACACGTACACATGTACACATGTTTACATGTGTGTGTACATGTGTACGTGTGTATATGTGAACGTGTAAACATGTGTATGTGTGTATATGTGTACATGTGTACGTGTGTATATGTGAACGTGTGTACATGTGTACGTGTGTATATGTGAACGTGTGTATATGTGAACGTGTAAACGTGTTTACATGTACACACATACACATGTACACACATACACATGTGAACATGTGTATGTGTGTACATGTGTATATGTGTACATGTACACATATACACATGTACACACATACACATGTGAACATGTGTATGTGTGTACATGTGTATATGTGTACATGTACACATGTACACACATACACATGTGAACATGTGTATGTGTGTACATGTGTATATGTGTACATGTACACATGTACACATGTTCACATGTGTACATGTACACATGTGAACATGTGTACATGTACACACGTACACACGTACACATGTACACATGTACACATGTTTACATGTGTGTGTACATGTGTACGTGTGTACATGTAAACATGTGAACGTGTGTATATGTGAACGTGTGTACATGTGTATGTGTGTATATGTGTACATGTGAACATGTGTATGTGTGTATATGTGTATGTGTGTATATGTAAATGTGTGTACATGTAAACGTGTGTGTGTGTGTATATGTAAATGTGTGTACATGTAAACGTGTGTACGTGTGTGTGTACATGTGTATGTGTGTATATGTAAATGTGTGTACATGTGAACATGTGCATGTGTATATGTAAACATGTGTACATGTGTATGTGTGTATATGTAAACATGTGTACATGTGTATGTGTGTATATGTAAATGTGTGTACATGTGAACATGTGCATGTGTATGTGTGTAAACATGTGTACATGTGTATGTGTGTATATGTAAACGTGTGTACATGTGTACATGTGTATGTGTGTATGTGTGTATATGTAAACATGTGTACATGTGTACATGTGTATGTGTGTATGTGTGTATATGTAAACATGTGTACATGTGTATGTGTGTATATGTAAACGTGTGTACATGTGTACATGTGAACATGTGTATGTGTGTATATGTAAACGTGTGAACATGTGTATGTGTGTATATGTAAACATGTGTACATGTGTATGTGTGTATATGTAAACGTGTGTACATGTGTACATGTGAACATGTGTATGTGTGTATATGTAAACGTGTGAACATGTGTATGTGTGTATATGTAAACGTGTGTACATGTGTACATGTGTACATGTGTAAATTGAACATGTGAACGTTGTAGATGCTGTAAAACCTCCCAAGACTTTGAAAAGCTCCATGTAGTTGTTTTGTTCGGGGCGAGTTGAATCAATCCTCCCAGTCGGTCGTTGTGTTGACGTGTTGCTCGACCTTTCAACCCCACAGACGCACAACTTCACCATTGTCTCGACAACAGATGCTCGTGGTGAAAGTAACCGCATGTGCAGCGTTGAGAGCATCACTGATGCCACAAATATTAAAACATATGTATTTCAAGGCGCCCCGTTTGACGTTCGCCAACTTGCTCTTCATTATTAAGGGGTTGCCATTGATTGCAACAAAAGGGTCAAAAATCGGTGAGCAATTTTAGTTTTTAATGGTTGCCCATAGCAAGTTGAGTCCTGGGGTTTGGAGGAAGGAGATCAACAGAAGCCAGACGGGAGTTGATCCTGAACCTCCTGAGGCTCCTGAGGTGCGTTGCTCCGGGGTGGAGGGGGAGGACACACTACTGTGTGTGTGTGTGTGTGTGTGTGTGTGTGTGTGTGTGTGTGTGTGTGTGTGTGTGTGTGTGTGTGTGTGTGTGTGTGTGTGTGTGTGTGTGTGTGTGTGTGTCACTGGATGGATGGGTAGACGGTCAGTCCAGATGAGGCTGTTAAACAGCGGGGATCTGGAGGTCAGTGGCTGCTCATCTTAGTGGCAACGCCCCGAGTCATTCTCACCCTTTTGTTACGATCTACAGCGAAAACACAGCACACACCCCCCCAACCCAAACCCCATCAGACCCCACCAAACCCCACCAAACCCCTCCCTGTTGGGGACACAGCAGAGATGGAGAAGCAGGGGAATGTCTGGGATGTGGGGACTGGGCTCCATCCCCTGGGGAAAGAACAATTACAGGCTTAGAGCCCCTGTCTGGCAGTCAGATAAGATGAAAGTTGCTCGGGACCAATACCAACATTTTTCCTTCTGTCGCCACCAGTGATGATACAATCCAGATGTTACACACACACACACACACACACACACACACACACACACACACACACACATATACATACATACATATACAAGTGCATGTTCAGTTCTCTGTGGATTGGCTCTACAATGACGTGGTTTTATTGAGCATGCACAGGTCAGCGTATCTGCAGGAGGGGTCAGGAGACAGAGGTCAAGGGTCACGAGGCTTTAAGCCAGCACAGGCTGACACTGTACTGGGGCAGATAATGGGATGTACGGGTCACCAGGCGCACAGAACGGGAGCTAAACGTCTCCGAGACAGTCAGACTCCATTTAAAGAAGCCTGAACCAAACCCAATGTTGTTATGACGTCATCATTCTAACATGAATGGAAATACATTTTTAAAAAATTGTCATTGTGGAATTTATTGTATGGAAATATGGATTGAAGCAGACTATTTTATTAGATTTAAAACATGTTGTAAGTTTGGGTGATTATTACAGCTATCTTTATAAAAACGTTTTCTTTTATGAATGTTAACTTTTAGACGACGCTTATCTTAAGTTATTTTAAACGCTTGCATCACACGAGTCAAACAATCCGAAGCCGCCGCCACCACCGGAATCTAATTCCACAATAATGATATTATAATATCCAATATCTATCTATCAAATATTATAAAAAATAAAAACATATGAAGATTTTTTTGTTTTGTTTTTATGTACAAAATAAAGCTAGTATCGGTCCGGCTATAATGTTGGAACCGTGAAGACTTCTGATTGGTTGAAACTAGTTTCCTCACGTTCGGGTCGATGCTGAAGTTTTCAGAACGACTCACTTGTATTTTTTAATCTTGCGAGAAGATAAATAATGAGGGTAAATTAACAATTTGTCATTGTATATCTACACATATGAAATGAATGAATGAATATATACTTTATTAATCCCCAAGGGGAAATTTGGTGTCGCGTAGCAGCAACTTACAGACAGAAAATAAGATATAAAAACAGCAGGGATGAAAGATATTTCCACTTCTGTAAATGAATGCGAAGAGGAATCGGGGTTGTTGGTTCACGGCTTTGCTCTCACACTTCTGTGACATGGACCGGCTTGTAGGGACTGAAGCAGAGAGCAGCACCAGGCGCTGCAGTGACTCGCAGCCTGGATGTTTCTGGTGATCCCGGCAGAGTGAAAGCAGCCGGCGGGGTGAGGGAGGCCGTCGTCCCGCCGTGTGACGGGCTAATGGACTGCAGGCCAGACACAAGCCTCCGCCTCTGCAGAGGTGACAGGCAGCTGCAGCGTGTCCCGGTGGTACAGTCGCTGTGTACATGTTTGGTTTGGGGGGGCATCAAGCCGGTGATGTTCTGGGAAGCGCTGAAAGACTGCGTCTGTTGAGTCTTTTTTTTTTTTTCTTTTACACCACCCAGCGCTCAGCACGTCCAGCGTGCACATTCTGGAGCTGCGGGCTGGAGCCGGACCAGGAGGCTCAATATGAGCCATTCAGACCCCCCAAAACAAGAAAAACACTTACGTGCCAGACGGGGAGATCTCTGGAAACCTCACACGAGGATGAACGCGTTACCGAGGAGGTGAGGCGTCTCCGTAACGGCAGATATAAACACGGGGAGCGGCACTCTGACCGCGTTTAAACATCACAGTCCCATTAATGTCGGCACATCTGCACCCTGATATCATTTACTGGGCTGAGAGACACCCGCGGGCGTCACGGCTCGAGAGCGGTTTTGAGAAATCTTGAGAATTTTTGAGAATTTATTTATTTATTTATATGTATATATTTTTTTTTTATGTGTTTATTTATATTTGTTGTTTATGTATTATATAAATATATATATAATTTATTTTATATATATTTTTTATATATCTATATATTTAATTACATTATTTGTTATACATATATTATTATTTTGTTATAATATTTTTGAGAATTTATTTATATATGGAAATGTATATATATTTTTTAAATGTGTTTATTTATATTTTTTGTTTATGTATTTATATAAATATATATTTTTAAATTATATATATATAATGTATGTTATATATATTTTTTATATATATATTTAATTACATTATGTTTTTATACATATATTATTATTTTGTTATAATATTTTTGAGAATTTTTGAGAATTTTTGAGAATTTATTTATTTATTTATATGTATATATATTTTTTTAAATGTATTTATTTATATTTTTTGTTTATGTATTTATATAAATATATATTTTTTTAATATATATATAATTTATTTTATATATATTTTTTATATATATATTTAATTATATAATTTTGTTATATATATTATTATTATTTTGTTATAATAATTTTGAGAATTAAAAAAAAAGTTAAATTTGAGAATGTCTGACAATTTCTGACAATTTTTGACAATTTATTTATTTATCTATATGTATATATATATATATATATATATATATATATATAATGTATGTTATATATATTTTTTATATATATATTTTTATACATATATTATTATTTTGTTATAATATTTTTGAGAATTTTTGAGAATTTATTTATTTATTTATATATATTTTTTTAAATGTATTTATTTATATTTTTTGTTTATGTATTTATATAAATATTTTTTTTAAATATATATATAATTTTTTTTATATATATTTTTTATATATATATTTAATTACATTATTTTTATATATATTATTATTATTATTATTATGTTATAATAATTTTGACAATTTTTGGCAAAACAAATTCTTGGCATTTCAATGCAAAACGTGCTGCACAGAATTCAGCCGACTCAGCAGAATCAGGTCCGCCTGGAGGACGACTCAGAGAGTAGCGATGATGGACACGTCGTTGGGGAACCGCGATCTAGTCCGTCAAGCATTTTCTTTGGTTGGTCGATAAAATGGAGAGAACCATTACGATCAATCTTTTTCGAGGACGACGTCCTCAAACGTCTCAGAGATTTTCAGTTTGCCGTCACAGAGGAGGGGGAGGAGCCAGAAAACTCTCTCAAAACAACCAGGAAGCTCCGTGGACCGGGATCGGGGATATTCCTCAAACCCATTAAGCAATTAGCAAAATAGCTGACGATTCATTTAATAGTTGACGTTACCCAAGACTCCTGAAGGGCCAAAGGATCCGAGGTGGGAACCAGAACAAAAAGCTCCAGAAAACCAAAATGGAGGAACAAGAATTCCAGCAGTATTTAATAAAGCTTCAGACCAAAACACAGTAGACAAAGCATGTTCTTTGGTTGCTATAATAACCAAAACCATCCTTGTAAAGGACTAAAATGGCCGCCAGATTTCCAGTCTGGGCTTCCAAAACCCTCCTGCTACTTTGAAAAGTTAGAGTTGAGCTGCGTGTAGATTGTAAAGGCCGCCATTTAAAAAATATTCTAATAAAATCTGCAAAAAGCCCAGTTCATTATTTCAGCATTACCTCATGAGTCTGGGTCACGAGGTCGCCGTTACACAGCGTTTTAATGCGGAGCAGTTTGGAGAGGCACGAGCCGGGAAAGGCCCCGAACTCATCGGCCCCTTCGCCTCAGTGAGCACCACAGACCCCCAGTCTGCCCAGTCTGCCCAGTCCTAGCCACACAGCCCCCAGTCTGCCCAGTCGGGTCCACAGCGGCCCCCCAGCGGCCCCCCAGCGCACTCAGCAGAGCAAACAGAGCCCCGACCGCCGGCCAGAGAGGGCTGGAAAAGCCCTCAAAACCCGCCATTTTTTTTTGGTAAAGTAATTAACTTCTCAGTCCTCGTTGAGCCAAAGCAACAACAACAGAGAAAACTCACATGGAAATGAAATCAACAGAAGGGCGGGCGGCACAGAGGACACACAACTCATTTCCCTTAATACCTCAATAAAACTCAAACCCGTTTAGACTCTCACATCGCGCTCAAGGCCTGATTGTGACATCTGATTCCAGAAGAAGAATGTCTTTTTGAACCCACAAGTCTTAAAGATATATATATCAAAACATTTCATTTGTTGTATTTAGCAGCAGGATATATTTATATATATATATTTTAATTAAATGTTTTTATTTATTTTTATTTATATATATATATATATATATATATATATATATATATATATATATATATGATATTTAAAATATATTAAAAATATATATATATTTATATAAATACATAAACAAAAAATATAAATAAATACATTAGAAAATATATATGTATACATATAAATAAATAATAAAAAAAATATATAAATAAATACATTAGAAAATATATATGTATACATATAAATAAATAATAAAAAAAATATATAAATAAATACATTAAAAAATATATATATTTAAATATATATATATAAATAAAAACAAATATATATGAATACAAAAATGTAAAATAAATTATATATATATATATATATATATATATATATATATAAATACATATATATAAATACATATATATAAATACATATATATATATATATATAAATACATATATATATATATATATATATAAATACATATATATATATATATATACATATATAAATACATATATATATATATATATATATATATATAAATACATATATATATATATATATATAAATACATATATATATACATATATATATATATATATATATATATAAATACATATATATATATATATATATATATATATAAATATATATATATATATATATATATATACATATACATATATATATATATATATATATATATATATATATATATATATATATATATATATATATAAATACATGTAAAGAAAAATCTATATAAAAAAAATCTATAAATAAAAACATTTAATTAAAAAAAGATATATATAAATATAAATAAATATATATTATCCTGCTGCTAAATACAACAACCGTCTGTTATTAACGGAGTCATCGAGAGTTAACGAGCCCGTTGTTCCAGCTGGGGACACAGTCACCAAACGGCCGGCTGGTTACGAGACCGAACCTGCAGAAGATCCTCTGAGTCATCCACAGGTAGACGGCCATGTGGGGATCAAAGGGGTCATGAAGTAAAGGATGCTGGGACTGTAAGCCCCTAAAGTCTTCCTCCTTCATTAAATAAACCAGCTGAGGACCGAGCTTTATGAGGTTGTTTTTCAAATTCCAATTTGGCACGGGGGGCGCCGCCGCGAGCTTGTTTTACTTCTTCTCCGTGATTTAGTTTAATAAGTTCCTAAATACTCTGCTGCCCCACCGCTCGCTGCACAGCTCCGGGAAGACAGAGCTATGAAAATAGCGAAAGGTAAGAGGAGGAAGAGGAGGAGGAGGAGGAGGAAATGGCGCCAGAGTGATTCACTGTGGCTTTCTGATGCATTGTGACACTCTCCATCAGACCTGCACACTCAAAACCACGTATCCATCCGCCTCCGTAAAGTAGACCCCTTCCTCTTAGACAACATGATGGAAAACCTGCCGTTTTTTTTAATTTATTTTTTGCTGTTTACTGGATCCGAATGTTTTCCTTACAAACACAACTGACCTTGTTTATGAACAACATTCTGGCCGCCGTCGAGCAAACCACAGGCCCACTTACCTGCTGAGCTTCGGGAATCTAATATTTACCCGAAGGCCCAGATGTGAAGGAATAATTACAGTTAATTACAAATTGCTAGCGAATGTTCCTGCTTAAAGGGCCAGTATGCAGAAGTATTGGTCATCCAGGAGCAGAGGTGGAGTATAATGTTCATAACTGTGTTTTCATTAGTGTGTCATAACAAATAAAGGAAGAATCGTTGCGTCTTCCTGAGCTTAAAATGAGCCTTCGTGTCTGTCGCCATGTTGCACCGCCATGTTTCTACGGTAGCCCAGAAGGGACAAACCAAACAAACACCGGCTCCTGAGAGACTTCCAGGTTTTTATGTTCCCTGAGTTTTTTAAAGTGAAGAGGTCTTGTAAAGAGAGGAGTAAGCAATGGTGCAGATGCTAATTCTTCAACTGAAGTGCAGGCTGCTGAGCACAGAACAGAGAGGGGAGGAAAGGAGTCTTTTTTTATATGATTTATGGCTTTGTGACCGTGTTATTCTGCACAAAAGACCACTTCTAGTCATGATTGTGCCGTTTCCATAGAGATGCAGGACTTTTTTATACATATTGCAGTGGAAAACGAGGCCACGGAGAGTACAAAGTTATTTGATCCACATTCCTAATGTAAAATAATTAAATATAATAGAGAATGGCTTGCATGGACGACAGGATTGTTGCGTAAGGCGAGAGGCGGTGAGTACGGACCTGCAGCAGCAGCCTCTCGAAGGCCAGGCAGGCGTCCCAGCGGGGAAGGCCCGGGTGGCGCAGCGTCTGGGCCGTGGCCAGGCCCAGCTGGAGCACCCCGCTGTGGCTCTCTAGCGCCCCGCAACTGCTCCGGAACAGCTGCACGTAGGAGCACAGCTGCTCGGGGGTCACACGGCCTGAGAGGAGGGCAGAGAAGACACCGGCGTTAAAGACGAGGAGTCGCAAATTCAGAGATACATACAGATAAATAGTCCTTCCTTCCTGCTGCTGTCAGGCTGCACAACCAGCTGAGCTCCCAGGAGACTGAATCCCTTCAACTGGTGCAATATAAATACATTTTTAAATAAAATAATACATATTCTGTCTGTATATATAATATTGCTATTGTGGATTTACTGATTTACTGTTTTTACTATTGTTTATTTATATTACTTTATTTTTGATTTCTTGTAAGCACTTTACCTATCCGCTGCTTTAATCCTGCAATTTCCCCACTGCGGGACTAATAAAGGAATATATTATACATACATCCATACATCCATACATCCATCCATCCATCCATCCATCCATCCATCCATACATAGATAGATAGATGTCAAAGAATGGGTTAATTTAACATATATAAATATGTATATATATTTAACATATATACACACACAATATATATATATATATATAATCCGTATATAAACTGTACTCTGTTGGCCATCTGTTACAAACAAATAAAACCCCACAAGGTTGCAACGGACACACACGTAACTGTTCCTGCTGATGGGAAACAGAATAAATAGACAACCGTCTTCCCCCAAACATAACAGCCTGTGATGCACTCGGATTAGGACAGCGAGGAATGACTGATACCAGGACAGACCATAACATTATCTTAATGAGCGTGAATTCCAACGGCTGGGAGAAAGCGAGTGTGTGTGTGTGTGTGTGTGTGTGTGTGTGTGTGTGTGTGTGTGTGTGTGTGTGTGTGTGTGTGTGTGTGTGTGTGTGAGACAGGAAGTCAAATATCAGCTCAGTATCATAGCAGTTTGTTAAATAGTCACAAATTGTCTGTTTGTTTTTCGTGTCGCTAAAGCATGAAAATATTGCCAAAGGAAAGTCAATAATGATCTTTATTCATGGTGGACACATGAATTAAATGCAACCACGTTGATAAGCAACATTCAAGAGCGAGTATCGTACTTTATAATATCCAGAAAGATGAGTACTGCTGGGCAGGAAAGAGGTGATGAATCCAACAAACAGGACTTTAAGGAGAAGCCGGTTTGTGACAGTTTGCCTCAACATAACTGTTGGTGGTTTAGTTGCTTCAACATAACTGTTGGTGGTTTAGTTGCTTCAACATAACTGTTGGTGGTTTAGTTGCTTCAACATAACTGTTGGTGGCTTAGTTGCTCCAACATAACTGTTGGTGGTTTAGTTGCTCCAACATAACTGTTGGTGGTTTAGTTGCTTCAACATAACTGTTGGTGACTTAGTTGCTTCAACATAACTGTTGGTGGTTTAGTTGCTTCAACATAACTGTTGGTGGTTTAGTTGCTTCAACATAACTGTTGGTGGTTTAGTTGCTCCAACATAACTGTTGGTGGTTTAGTTGCTCCAACATAACTGTTGGTGGTTTAGTTGCTTCAACATAACTGTTGGTGACTTAGTTGCTTCAACATAACTGTTGGTGACTTAGTTGCTTCAACCCAACCGTTGATGGTTTAGTTGCTTCAACCCAACCGTTGGTGGTTTAGTTGCTCCAACATAACTGTTGGTGGTTTAGTTGCTCCAACATAACTGTTGGTGGCTTAGTTGCTCCAACATAACTGTTGGTGGCTTAGTTGCTCCAACATAACTGTTGGTGGTTTAGTTGCTCCAACATAACTGTTGGTGGTTTAGTTGCTCCAACATAACTGTTGGTGGTTTAGTTGCTTCAACATAACTGTTGGTGACTTAGTTGCTTCAACATAACTGTTGGTGACTTAGTTGCTTCAACATAACTGTTGGTGGTTTAGTTGCTTCAACATAACTGTTGGTGGTTTAGTTGCTCCAACATAACTGTTGGTGACTTAGTTGCTTCAACATAACTGTTGGTGACTTAGTTGCTTCAACATAACTGTTGGTGACTTAGTTGCTTCAACCCAACCGTTGATGGTTTAGTTGCTCCAACATAACTGTTGGTGGTTTAGTTGCTTCAACATAACTGTTGGTGGCTTAGTTGCTTCAACCCAACCGTTGGTGGTTTAGTTGCTTCAACATAACTGTTGGTGGCTTAGTTGCTCCAAAATAGTTGCTTAAACCTAACCGTTGTTGGTTGTGTTGCTTCAACCGAAGTGTTGGTTGTGTTGCCTAAATCTATCTGTTGGTTGTGTTGCCTAAACCCAACTGTTGGTTGTGTTGCCTAAACCCAACTGTTGGTTGTGTTGCCTAAACCCAACTGTTGGTTGTGTTGCCTAAACCCAACTGTTGTTTGTGTTGCCTAAACCCAACTGTTGGTTGTGTTGCCTAAACCCAACTATAGGAGGAGTGATTAAAGAGTGTAAAGTATATGAATGTGTAGAGGCAGCAGAGATGTTTAGGACCCTCTGGGGGGGGCAGGGGGGCCTGGAGGTACGAGGGGCTGTCGGGGGGCTGGGAGAGAGAGAGAGAGGGGAGAGAGAGAGAGAGAGAGAGAGAGGGAGAGAGAGAGAGGGGACACATTAACTCCCCATAAAGCCCACTTCTTCATGTTGATGTTCTGAACCAGCACCAGATGTGGGAGTATTTCCTGTTGGACTACACGGTCAATGTTTGCCTTAGCGGGGCCAAACACATGACTGGAGGAGAACCAGACGGGCAGAATCTACACAACAGTAGATTGACTCAGACTTTGTTAAACTGGATGACATTATGAGGAGAATCATCCAAAAACTCTTTTCCGAGCAGCTGATAAATAAACATGACGGCTAGAAAGTAGATGGGTTGTCGGGTGACACTTTACTGCACGAGACCAAACAGGAATTCCCTTTTCTCCTTTGTGCTGAAATGAAAAGTATTTTCTTCAGTCCAGACTCATTCAAAAAGAGAAATCCTGAAAAGCTCCATTGTGAGCATATCCAGCCATTAAATCCTGGCAGGGAAACCCAAGGTTGGCTGAGCTCGACGTGCCAACAATAATTCAGCACAGAACCGGGAAACGCGTCCAAAAGCTCAATTCCACCCGATGGAGGAGGCAACGGAGACAGAATGGCACACTGTTCGGGGCCAAATGGAGCTCGGCTTGATCACACGGGGACTCGCAGAAACAAAAAGAAAAACAAACAAAAGAAAACTTAAAGAGAAGAAAGCCACACAAAAGGCCTGTTCTCCATTAAACAATCAAACAAGCCCTGGCTGAGCTTTTATCGTCTTATCTATGTCACTAAACTTCGCGATTCCTCCCGGCATCTTGTTGCCAGATGAGCAAAATAAACGTTTCTTCTGGGAGGAGCGGGACTGGAAATGAATGCTCGAATAAATAAGACAGAGCATGTAGGAGGAAACTGCACTCAGAGGGTGATTTAAAATGCTGTACGGCGACCGGCGTTCTTCAGGTAAATCCGAATGCATTTAAAAGAAAAACACCATCAAGTTCAAACTGTGTGTCAAGTACCGTAAAAGTCGGGTTACGCGCCGCTACTACCTTCGGTCAGTTTCCCCGTTAGCTCCCCGCTGTAGCCAGCTGGGGCTCCTGCTAGCGCTCCGTTACTTCCCCGCTAACTTACGCTAGCTCCCCGAAAACCACCGACGGTAGCGGGACCAGGCTCGACACCCGACTTAGGCAGAGGGGACGCGGGCAGTAGCAGCAGCAGCGCTAGATAGCAGCAGCGCTAGCTAGCAGCAGCAGCGCTATCTAGCTAGCAGCAGCAGCGCTAGCTAGCGCTGCTCCTAGCTTGCTACAGCGGGGACACTGAACGGAGGTAGGAGCGGCTTGTAACCCGACTTTTACGGTATAAGCTATTCAATAAATCTCTGTGGCAGAAACTGCAGTTCCTCAAACGGCCACTTGAGGCTCCAAAAGCCAATCAATCCTCATAGACGTCCATGTTAAAATGCCTGGTTTTGGTCTGTTTAGCTAGTTCATGACAGTAAAAGGGGCGGGACCATTTTTATATACTTGGCATTATTAAGCGGAGTGGCCTATTTGAGTGACAGGTGGGTGTGGTCTCAGGTCGCCAGATGAGTTGAGACTTTATCTATAAAACTCATCCGTAGACGAACCAAGACGGTAAAACTGTATTACTTTATTACGACAACGCAGACCAGATCCACTCGTTTCAGTCTTAACTTTCACAATAAAAGCCCTAAATATAGAATATCCAAAAGGCGAGTATTTAGCTTTTTTGTGTCCTTTATTCATCATAAACATTTACAAAGCTAGTTATTTCAATGTATTAATGTGGTCAAGAACTCACGTGATGTCAAATTAAAACGCACAGTATAAAACGACCGGTTTCGCCGACGTTGTCCCGACACACAATGGATCAAGTTTTCCAAAAAAATAAAAACAGATGTGCTCCAAAAGTATTGCGGTGAGAAGATATGACGCTACAGTCGGATTCATAATTCATTTTGGTCAGTGGTTTAACAAATACTTGCAGCCCAGTTCATATTGTTTTGTAGAGAAAACCCGATGTATTTAAAATGTTCTTGTATAGAGTTCAGTCACTTAGAGTTATTTTTCAATTATCTCCTCAGAGAACCGAAGACAACCTGAGCCTCTCGGCTCTTTTTATTGTTCTTCTCGGTGCACTTACTCGCAGCAGCGGCCGTAAAACAAACCTCAGATCTTCAGTCGCGCTGTAAACAGCTTGAGCCGCTGACCCATTTCAGCACATTTCAGCCCCGATGTGCAGAAGTGGCGGCTGAGGTCTCGGCCGCGATCAAAGTCCCCCACAATGCAACGGGAAGAAAAAAAGGTGCATGATTTAGTCGAGTTACGGGAAGATGACTTTCATTCTGGCTGCTCCGGGTCACTCAGAGGCCGAGCGATGCAGCTGGACGCCTTCCATGAGGACGGGGCGCTTTATTTATGAAGGCCTGGCAGTTTGTTACGGCTGCATGTCGAGGCCCGTTAGGACTCTACTGATAGGACTCTACTGTTAGGACTCTACTGTTAGGACTCTACTGATAGGACTCTACTGTTAGGACTCTACTGTTAGGACTCTACCGTTAGGACTCTACCGTTAGGACTCTACTGTCCAGGACTCTACTGTCCAGGACTCTACTGTCCAGGACTCTACTGATAGGACTCTACTGTTAGGACTCTACTGTTAGGACTCTACTGATAGGACTCTACTGATAGGACTCTACTGTTAGGACTCTACTGTCCAGTAGTCTACCGTTAGGACTCTACTGGTAGGATTAACAGTACTCTAGTGTTAGGACTCTACTGATAGGACTCTACTGTCCAGGACTCTACTGTCCAGGACTCTACTGTCCAGGACTCTACTGTCCAGGAGTCTACTGATAGGACTCTACTGTCCAGGACTCTACTGGTAGGATTAACAGTACTCTAGTGTTAGGACTCTACTGATAGGAGTCTACCGTTAGGACTCTACTGTCCAGGAGTCTACCGTTAGGACTCTACTGATAGGACTCTACTGTCCAGGACTCTACCGATAGGACTCTACTGATAGGACTCTACTGATAGGACTCTACTGTCCAGGAGTCTACCGTTAGGACTCTACTGATAGGACTCTACTGTCCAGGACTCTACTGATAGGACTCTACTGTCCAGGACTCTACTGTCCAGGAGTCTACCGTTAGGACTCTACTGATAGGACTCTACTGTCCAGGACTCTACTGTCCAGGACTCTACTGTCCAGGGCTCTACTGTCCAGGGCTCTACTGTCCAGGGCTCTACTGTCCAGGACTCTACCGTTAGGGCTCTACTGTCCAGGAGTCTACTGTCCAGGACTCTACTGGTAGGATTAACAGTACTCTAGTGTTAGGACTCTACTGTTTAGGGCTCTACTGTCCAGGACTCTACTGTCCAGGGCTCTACTGTCCAGGACTCTACCGTTAGGGCTCTACTGTCCAGGAGTCTACTGTCCAGGAGTCTACTGTCCAGGACTCTACTGGTAGGATTAACAGTACTCTAGTGTTAGGACTCTACTGTTTAGGGCTCTACTGTCCAGGACTCTACTGTCCAGGACTCTACTGTCCAGGACTCTCCTGTCCAGGACTCTACTGTCCAGGACTCTCTGCTCTAGAAAGGTAGCGCTCAGGTCTACAATGCATTAGAAACACATATAAAACTAAATAATTGCACTTGTAAGCTCTCATTAACATCCTTAATGCTTAATCAGAATAATAACACTGTATAATAATAACACCTTTTATAATGACTTTATAAAAGGTCAGGTATCAGAATACTTCACAATTGCTGGTCACTGTCCTTTTGCAATATTTAAATCAAAATGTCAAGCCCAATATCACAGATTTTCCTCCGAGGGTTTCACAATCTGTGAAGCAAACTACATCCTCTGCCCAGACTTTCCCAGAAATAAATATAAATATATATATATATATTATGTTTAAATATGTAAATGAGGCATTATCTAATGATAACTTTAGGAGAAATCTAAAGACTCAAAGAGAAAAAGGAGTAAAATTAATGTTTTCTTTCCTCTCGTCTGAAAGAAGAGAAATAGACCAAAATCCCGACACACAACGTTGAAAACAATGTTTCTTGCCTTCATGAATAAATGAAAGCAGAGAAGATGCTTTAAAATATGAATGAACACTCTTTTCTTTTAACTGCGATATTAAACTCTGACGGATCTCACGGCTCGGAACGATGAACACGATCGATCGTCTCCTCGAGTCTCTGGAAGAACGGCCCCGTCGACACATCTCATGCACACACACACACACACACACACACACACACACACACACACACACACACACACACACACACACACACACACACACATAATATATATATATGAACATATAAACGCACTTTTTGAGAACGATGAAACCAAAGCTGTCTCACTAATTCCCTGCTCAG
>JBAMJR010000874.1:75000-79937 GCA_038501785.1 Myoxocephalus aenaeus
GTGAGGGAGGGAGAGAGAGGGGGGAGGAGAGAGGGGGGGAGAGAGGAGGGGAGGAGAGAGAGAGGGGGGAGGGAGAGGGAGGGAGAGAGGGGGGAGAGGAGAGAGAGGGAGAGGAGAGGGGGGAGAGAGAGAGAGAGAGGGGAGGGAGAGAGGGGGGGGAGGGAGAGGGGAGGGAGAGAGGGGGAGGGGAGGGAGGGGGGAGAGAGGGGAGAGAGAGGGAGGGAGAGAGGGGGGGGAGAGGGAGGAGAGAGAGAGGGGGGAGGAGAGGGAGGGAGAGAGGGGGAGAGAGAGGGGGGAGAGAGAGAGGGAGGGAGGGAGAGAGGGGGGAGGGAGAGGGAGGGAGAGAGGGGGAGAGAGAAGGGGGAGGGAGAGAGAGAGAGAGGGGGGGAGGGAGAGGGAGGGAGAGAGGGGGAGGGAGAGGGAGGGAGAGAGGGGGGAGAGGGAGAGAGAGAGGGAGAGAGAGAGGGGGGGAGGGAGAGGGAGGGAGAGAGGGAGGGAGAGAGAGGGGGGAGGGAGAGGGAGAGAGGGAGAGGGAGAGAGAGAGGGGGAGGGAGAGGGAGGGAGAGAGGGGGGAGGGAGAGAGGGAGAGAGGGAGAGGGAGAGGGAGAGGGGGAGGGAGAGGGGAGGGAGAGAGGGGGGGAGAGGGAGAGAGAGAGGGAGAGAGAGAGGGGGGGGGAGGGGAGAGGGGAGGGAGAGAGGGGAGAGGGGAGAGAGAGGGGGGAGGGAGAGAGGGGGAGAGAGGGAGAGGAGAGGAGAGAGGGGGAGGGGGGGAGGGAGAGGGGGGGAGGAGAGGGGGAGGAGAGAGGGGGGAGGAGAGGGGGGAGGAGAGAGGGGGGAGAGAGAGGGGGGGAGGGAGAGAGAGAGGGAGGGAGAGAGAGAGGGGGAGGGAGAGAGGGGAGGAGAGAGGGGGGGGAGGGAGAGGGAGGAGAGAGGGGGGGAGAGGGAGGGGGGGAAGGAGAGGGGGGGAGAGAGAGAGGGGGGAGGGAGAGGAGGGGAGAGGGGGAGGGGAGAGAGAGAGAGGGGGGAGGGAGAGGGGGGAGGAGGGGGGGAGGGAGAGAGGGGGGGAGGGAGAGGGAGGGGAGAGGGGGGGAGAGAGAGAGGGGGAGGGAGGGAGGGAGAGAGGGGGAGAGGAGAGGGGGGAGGGAGAGGGAGGAGAGAGGGGGGAGAGAGAGGGGGGAGGAGAGAGAGGGGGGAGGAGAGAGGGGGAGAGAGAGAGAGGGGGAGGGAGGAGAGAGAGGGGGGGAGGGAGGAGGGGAGAGAGGGGGGGAGGGAGAGGGAGGGAGAGAGGGGGGAGAGATAGAGAGAGAGAGGGAGGGCGAGAGGAGAGGGAGAGAGAGGGGGGGAGGGAGAGAGAGAGAGGGGGAGGGAGAGAGAGAGAGAGGGGGGAGGGAGAGGGAGAGAGAGAGGGGGGAGGGAGAGAAGGGGGAGAGATAGAAAGGGGAGATAGAGAGAGAGAGAGAGGGAGAGACAATGACTGATTTATAGAAACACAGAAGAAGACAGAGATAGATCTAATATACTTTAACACGTAAATGTTTATGTATCATTTATACTGTACATTTACAGGGAAACCCCAATTAGCTTGATATTACTGGAGCAATATAAATACATTTTTATGTGTATATATATATAAAATACTGCTATTGTAGATGATTTACTGTTTATTTATATTACTTGTTTTATTTTATTT
Source organism: Myoxocephalus aenaeus (assembly GCA_038501785.1). Taxonomy (NCBI): domain Eukaryota; kingdom Metazoa; phylum Chordata; class Actinopteri; order Perciformes; family Cottidae; genus Myoxocephalus; species Myoxocephalus aenaeus. Next base: position 76,691 of record JBAMJR010000874.1, read on the forward strand.
TATTTTACTATGCTGTAATCAATTTCCGCACTCCAGGACTAATAAAGGATTATTTTATTTTATCTGATATAAAAATGAAATGTGCACACAAAATAATGTAAATTATCCCCAAAAAAGCAGCTAAAACTGTTTGAAATTATCTTATTTTGCAGTGTAAAGGGTTCACACACACACACACACACACTCTGAATGTCAGGTGACGGAGGAGACGGCAGGTTGTTATCTCCGTCTGGACGGAACACGGAGAACAAGTTGTTCAGGTGAAAGTAATCTACTTGATTTATGTCCTGTGGGATTCTGGATGAGACGCCTTCTGCACCCAGAGGTGAGGGAACAGAGACGTGGAGAAATCCCCTCATCTCCTGGAAATAACCATCTAAATCGACAGATAGGAACTCTGGTGGAGTCATCGTTGACCTTTAGGGGAAGTCTTTCATCTAATAATTCATCACACTGGATTTTCATATCAAAGTTGTTCGGCGCGGACGCTTTTGGCTCAAAGGGAGAATCGGTTCGCTTTGAAAGTTGAGATTATTTTGGTCACAAAGCGGTTCTCGCTTGAAGATACAGAAGCCCCGAGAGGAAAGTGAGGAGGAGGAGACGTGTCCACGTCTGATCTGAGCTGATAATCCTTCTCGTCGTTGTTGTTGTAGTACTCATTTTAGCCACAAGAGGCAGAAGTGCACCACTTCCCCTTGTTCTAAACAGGACGACAAGTGTTCCTGGTTTCTTCCAGGTGATTGTGTTTATATCTCCAGGCACTCGAAACACAAAGTACATACCGTCAAATTCGGGTTTTAAGCCGCTCCTTTTTTTCCCCTTAACTTTGACCCTTGCGGCTTAAATGTCGGTGCGGCTGAATTGTGGACAAAATGTTGTGTAGCAACACAAGCTAGCCTCCCCCACCACCTCCACTGCGCCAGCTCACGATCTAGCAACGCGAGCTAGCAACACAAGCTAGCCTCTCCTACAACCTCCGCAGCGCCAGTTCGCGAGCTAGCAACGCGAGCTAGCAACACAAGCTAGCCTCCCCCACCACCTCCACAGCGCCAGCTCACGATCTAGCAACGCGAGCTAGCAACACAAGCTAGCCTCTCCCGCAACCTCCGCAGCGCCAGTTCGCGAGCTAGCAACGCGAGCTAGCAACACAAGCTAGCCTCTCCCGCAACCTCCGCAGCGCCAGTTCGCAAGCTAGCAACGCGATCTAGCAACGCAAGCTAGCAACACAAGCTAGCCTCCCCCACCACCTCCACAGCGCCAGCTCGCAAGCTAGCAACGCGAGCTAGCCTCTCCCACCATCTCAACAGCGCCAGCTCACGAGCTAGCCTCTCCCACTACCTCAACAGCGCCAGCTCACGATCTAGCAACGCAAGCTAGCAGCGCGAGCTAGCTCATGATGTAGCAGCAGGAGGGACAACAGAAGCTACAATGTCCATAACGTCCTGGTGGATTAGCCTGCAACACCTCCACCACAGCTGTGAGAACAAGAACAAACAGAGAGACAGCGCTAGCAGCGCGAGCTAGCTCTGTGGAGGTGGTGGGAGAGGCTAGCTCGCTTCTCGCTGCTAGCTCCCGAGCTAGCGCTGACCTGTAGCGCAGACCTGTTATCCATCGCGATTAAATTTAGTAGCTGCGGCTGATAAAAGGGTGCGCCTTATAACCCGCTATATGTGGTATATTACAAGTTATGTAACATTACTGCCACGTCTTTCTTTTATTTTTTTCATATTATCCTCACAAGAGACAAAACTATTTAGATCAGACATAGAATTATTATTTTTTTCCCTTACTTGTCTCTCAGGACTTCCGTACTGCCATTTCCATCGAGTGCAAAGTTTTATTCTGGAGAAGAAAAAGCTCTTTTCTGTTGGCATCTTTTCTACTGTGTGTGTGTGTGTGTGTGTGTGTGTGTGTGTGTGTGTGTGTGTGTGTGTGTGTGTGTGTGTGTGTGTGTGTGTGTGTGTGTGTACTTTATTTCCCAAGGCCTAACATTCATCATCAGCTGCAGCTTTAGCTACGTTGACAGTGGAACATGGACGGCGGTTACAGGAAGAATTACGTTTTCTTCGAGATATAACGTAAAGAGTCTGATGTTTGTCCAGAATCAATATCCTGTAAAAACCTTTTAATCCTCACAACGTACTCAGTGGGCCGGCCCGTACTGATGGAGTATCACTGTTGTCGTTTTTTAGCCGATAAATCACACAAAAGACTCATTTTTAGTCAGTAGAATACAGCAAAACAATCTGGACCCAATAAGGAAACTCCCACAGAATGAATCTGGACCGCTTCATTTATTCTTGGTGAGCGGTCGCTTCCTCTCCTATCTGCTGTTTTTGTTACCCGCTCCCCTTTTTATTTAATGCTCATATTTCCAGAAATAGGCGTTTTTTCCCTCCTTTTCCTGGTGGCACTGTGAGATCTGCAGATTCGGAGGAGACGGCAGCCCTGCCGGTGTTTTCCTCCTGGCAGCCTGCGGTCGGGTTCCACGCCGCCTGGCTGCAGCTCCTCGGCCACCCGGACTGCTCACGCCCACGGACCGAGGTCGAGTGTGTGTGTGTGTGTGTGTGTGTGTGTGTGTGTGTGTGTGTGTGTGTGTGTGTGTGTGTGTGTGTGCTCACGCCCACGGACCGAGGTCGAGGGGGGTGCCAGGGTTCAGGTCTGGGACTGAGGGAAACTCGGTGCCCTCCGACCAATGAGGAGCGTGCGTCCTCACAGGGATCACAGGGGAAGGAACCCGACCACAGACACACAAACACACACACAGACGCACAAAACACACACAGACACACAAAGCCACCGCTCCACCGCCTCGTTCACTCAGCGTCCTTCAACGTGCAGAAAGAAATGTCATCCTGGCACAAATAATACCGTATAGCTAAAGAGAGGAGGCTGTGTGTGTGTGTGTGTGTGTGTGTGTGTGTGTGTGTGTGTGTGTGTGTGTGTGTGTGTGTGTGTGTGTGTGTGTAAATCTACTTTCTCCGTGGCACGGTTACTAAAACCACAGAGTGAAAGTCAGGAAAATTCACACCGGGTTCTGAAAGACAATACGGAGGTAATTGCAAAGCAAGTGTGGGGTCTCGCTGGGAGGCTAGAACCAACAACCACCCACAGAATGTTTAAGACCCGGTGATCTGTAAAAATATCCTGGAATCACCGAAGGAAATATCGCACCCCAAAAAAAAAAAAAAGGTCAAAATTAAGTCCGCACCTAACATTTACAAAGGGCTCGAGTCGGTCCACACAA
>JBAMJR010000875.1:0-10000 GCA_038501785.1 Myoxocephalus aenaeus
AGGAGAGGAAAGGAGAGGAGGAAAGGAGGGGAGAGGAGGAAAGGAAAGGGAGGAAAGGAAAGGAGAGGAGGAAAGGAGGGGGAGAGGAGAGGAGGGAAGGAAAAGAGAGGAGGGGAGAGGAGGAAAGGAAATGAGAGGAGAGGAAAGGAGAGGAGGAAAGGAGGGGAGAGGAGGAAAGGAAAGGAGAGGAGAGGAAAGGAGAGGAGGAAAGGAGGGGAGAGGAGGAAAGGAAAGGAGAGGAGGAAAGGAGGGGAGAGGAGAGTAGGGAAGGAAAGGAAAAGAGAGGAGGGGAGAGGAGGAAAGGAAAGGAGAGGAGAGGAAAGGAGAGGAGGAAAGGAGGGGAGAGGAGGAAAGTAAAGGGAGGAAAGGAAAGGAGAGGAGGAAAGGAGGGGGAGAGGAGAGGAGGGAAGGAAAAGAGAGGAGGGGAGAGGAGGAAAGGAAATGAGAGGAGAGGAAAGGAGAGGAGGAAAGGAGGGGAGAGGAGGAAAGGAAAGGAGAGGAGGAAAGGAGGGGAGAGGAGAGTAGGGAAGGAAAGGAAAAGAGAGGAGGGGAGAGGAGGAAAGGAAAGGAGAGGAGAGGAAAGGAGAGGAGGAAAGGAGGGGAGAGGAGGAAAGGAAAGTAAAGGGAGGAAAGGAAAGGAGAGGAGGAAAGGAGGGGAGAGGAGAGGAGGGAAGGAAAGGAAAAGAGAGGAGGGGAGAGGAGGAAAGGAAAGGAGAGGAGAGGAAGAAAGGAAAGGAGAGGAGAGGAAAGGAGAGGAGGAAAGGAGGGGAGAGGAGGAAAGGAAAGGAGAGGAGGAAAGGAGGGGAGAGGAGAGTAGGGAAGGAAAGGAAAAGAGAGGAGGGGAGAGGAGGAAAGGAAAGGAGAGGAGAGGAAAGGAGAGGAGGAAAGGAGGGGAGAGGAGGAAAGGAAAGTAAAGGGAGGAAAGGAAAGGAGAGTAGAGGAAAGGAAAGGAGAGTAGAGGAAAGGAGGGGAGGAGGAAAGGAGGAAAGGAGGGGGAGAGGACGAAAGGAGGGGAGAGGAGAGTAGGGAAGGAAAGGAAAAGAGAGGAGGGGAGAGGATGAAAGGAAAGGAGAGGAAAGGAGGAAAGGAGTGGAGGGAAGGAAAGGAAAGGGAGGAAAGGAAAGGAGAGTAGAGGAAAGGAGGGGAGGAGGAAAGGAGAGGAGGAAAGGAAAGGAGAGGAGTAAAGGAAAGGAGAGGAGGAAAGGAAACACACACGAGCAGAATGGCCTCCGCTCCCTTCAGAACAAGAGGAACTCATCAGACCCAACGGGGAGAACCATGAATAGAAATATATTATCTGTATTTATTTCTCATATATTTTCTGGTCCTGCAGTGCAACACCTTTTACTTTGTTAATACTCAAGGCCTGTGTGTGTGTGTGTGTGTGTGTGTGTGTGTGTGTGTGTGTGTGTGTGTGTGTGTGTGTGTGTGTGTGTGTGTGTGTGTGTGTGTGTGTGTGTGTGTGTCCACTCGTTAAGCACCTGTTCTGGTGGCTTTCCAGAACCCTGCTGTATTAATTATCGACGTTCCTGTCACCTCAGAACCCCCAACACACACACACACACACACACACACACACACACACACACACACACACACACACACACACCTCGTCCAGAGTAGCATTGAAAATTGCAGATTCTAAATCGGCACATTTTGCCGTTTTAACGTCAGACCTCAGCAGGTCCTGACAGGAAGTGAGCAGGTCCTGACAGGAAGTGAGCAGGTCCTGACAGGAAGTGAGCAGGTCCTGACAGGAAGTGAGCAGGTCCTGACAGGAAGTGAGCAGGTCCTGACAGGAAGTGAGCAGGTCCTGACAGGAAGTGAGCAGGTCCTGACAGGAAGTGAGCAGGTCCTGACAGGAAGTGAGCAGGTCCTGATAGGAAGTGATCAGGTCCTGACAGGAAGTGAGCAGGTCCTGACAGGAAGTGAGCAGGTCCTGACAGGAAGTGATCAGGTCCTGACAGGAAGTGAGCAGGTCCTGACAGGAAGTGAGCAGGTCCTGACAGGAAGTGAGCAGGTCCTGACAGGAAGTGAGCAGGTCCTGACAGGAAGTGAGCAGGTCCTGACAGGAAGTGAGCAGGTCCTGACAGGAAGTGAGCAGGTCCTGATAGGAAGTGAGCAGGTCCTGACAGGAAGTGAGCAGGTCCTGACAGGAAGTGAGCAGGTCCTGACAGGAAGTGAGCAGGTCCTGACAGGAAGTGAGCAGGTCCTGACAGGAAGTGAGCAGGTCCTGACAGGAAGTGAGCAGGTCCTGACAGGAAGTGAGCAGGTCCTGACAGGAAGTGAGGAATATACAGATATAACACGCCGAGGGGATGTTTCAATAATACTTTAAGTTATTGATTGATTGTGCAAATTGGAGGAATGTGACTGTACAAGATTGATTACGTAGTTCTGCTTTCCTGTAAAGTTATTTAAATACCGGATACATATTAGCACTTATGCCGTCTAATTCATTTACATCAGGAGATGCTCCTTCAGTTAAAAACCAGACGAATATATGAATGAGATAAAGGTAACCGTGAATCACAAGTCAAATAAGACTCTAAAGATGTTCATGAACTATCCAGATTATGGAGCTGAGAGTCGCTCTGCTGAGCTCACCATGCTGTAGTTCTTCTGGAACAGAGTCCCGTCACTCTGGAACACGTGGGTGAGGGCGCTTTTACCCACCGCAGCGTCTCCTAGGCTCACACACACACACACAGTACAATAATGCAAAAACACTTATTACATGTATAAAGCATCAGCAGCAATCATATATATATATAAACGTCACGCGGTGCAGCCAGATAGAATTTTACTTTAAAGCAACAAGTAAAAGGTTAAAGTGAAGAACTATTGTATTGAATGTATTCATTTATATATTTGTATTATTATGTTTCTATTCAATTGTAAGATCAAATGTTAAATATACTTAATACCTAGAGAACGCAATTATATATAAAACACAACCATAAAATAACAATGTGTTAGTTACTGTAGACACTCCAAGGGATCATTTCCCAACGTTTTTTTTTTTAGGAAATATTATTTATTTTGTTACACTTGACCATTTTGAGCCTGTGAAGTTAAATAATACTGTTAAAAACTATTTAAAACACGATGAAAAGTTAGATAACAACTGAGACTTGTTAAAGCACAACGTTCCAGATTCAAAAATATCCATTACATACAATTTGAAAATATTTTTTTTAATTACTCTTTTAGAAACCTAGAAACCTCATTCGTCATTGACCCATATATATATATATATATATATATATATATATATATATATATATATATATATATATTGTTTACGCACAATATGAACCTGAAGAGTAACTAATAAATCACAAATAAAGGTGGTGGAGTGACTCTGACACGTTGACCAGAAAACACCGTAAACCTGAGCAATATAAATACATTAAAGTTATAATATATTCTGTCTGTAAATAATATTTCAGCTACTGTTCTTGTATTACTGTTTTTTATTGCTTATTTGTGAGACTTGTTTTTGATCTTATTTCTTGTTTGCATGCTGTACATCCCGCCGTCTCTGATCTTAACATGGAGGTGAAAGTGATGTACAAGTACCTCAGAACTGCCCTGAATGCAGTACTGGAGTACACAACCTCAGTGTGTTGTAGTTACCCAGGTGTCATTCTGACGTTACCGGAAGTGGTTTGTTTGTGACGCAAACAGCGTCACGATGACCGAGGCGGTGATTCAAACGAACGACGGGCGGATAAACACGTCGCGAGGGAGCAGAAGGACCGAACGCACGTGACCTACGGGACCCACGTGACCTACGGGAGCTTACCGACCAGCAGACACCTCGCTCTCAGCTTCACCATGGCGGCGGACGGCTACCGGGACGCGGGGAGCTCGTTTACGACGCTGAACGTCAATCCGCTTTACGTGGACGCAACGAGTCTCTTAGCAACCGAGCTACGGAGCTGCGTTTTCATTGGTCCGCTCGGGCGGGCGACGCGCGCGGAGCGTGGCCGCGCTCTAATTGGCTGGTTGGGGAAGACGTAAAAAAAACGAGTAGGGAGAAGAGAAATTTGGGTTTTTATAATCCCTGAGGACGGTCTGTCAGGCAAGCTTTACTCAAGACGTGAACAATGACTGCCGCTTGCGGGAGGATTGACGCATCAAGAACTCCAGCCGGAGTCCTGATGCGTTACAAGGGTCGAGCTTGTCGGTCGGGCACACACGTGGAGGGCTTCGGTTGGGAGAGAGCTACCTGAAAGACAAATTAAAGGGCTCATGGACGTCCACGTGTGACAGCAATACCCAGTGCGGCCACGAGGGGGCGGGCTTTCTTACCTCGGTCACAAATGACTAATTATATCACGAATCTACATGTTTTTGTGACGTCATTGCGTCAATTTCAAATGTGTTATCATATTATTGGGGTTATTAATAAATCATTAAAATGAAATAAAACAATAAAAACCCTGTTCTGCTTGAGTCAACTTGTTTGTGCAAGAAGAAGAAGAAGAAGAAGCGCGTGACTGCTTGTCGCAGCCCCTTGTGAGCACAAGCGCGCACCCCTCATAAACCCTGCGCGTGCTCGCTTGTGTGCATGCTATTATTTTTTTTCAGCAGACGTGTGGAGCCGTCCTAAAGGCGTGACAGTTACAGGCGCGTTCACGAGAGAGAGAGAGAGAGAGAGAGAGAGAGAAGAGAGAGAGAGAGAGAGAGAGAGAGAGAGAGAGAGAGAGAGAGAGAGAGAGAGAGAGAGAGACACACACACACACACACAGTGAGAGGGAGACAGACAGAGAGGGAGAGAGAGGGAGCGAGAGTAGAGAGAGAGACAGAGAGAGAGAGCGAGAGAGAGAAGAGAGAGAGAGAGAGAGAGAGAGAGAGAGAGAGAGAGAGAGAGGGACACAGAGAGAGAGAGAGAGACAGAGAGAGAGAGCGAGAGAGCGAGAGAGAGAAGAGAGAGAGAGAGAGTCAGAGAGAGAGAAAGAGAGTCAGAGAGAGAGAAAGAGAGAGAGAGTCAGAGAGAGAGAAAGAGAGAGAGAGCATCACAACACCAGCTTCCAGCTCCCTCTGCCCGGACATCAAAAGAAGACGACAGGGAATTTAGAGGTTAAATAAAAAAACAAGAGAGAGAGAGAGAGAGAGAGGCTTGCAGCATCAAGAAGAAGAGGAAGAAGAGGAGGAGGAAGGAGGAGAAGAAGAACCCTCTCGGTAGAGGAGGAGGACATGGAGGGGATGCAGGCGTACGGAGCCGGGAAAGCCGGAGGAGCCTTCGACCCCGTCAGCTTCCTCCAGCAGCCGCAGACCGTGCTGCGCATCGTGTCCTGGGTGAGTGTGTGTGTGTGTGTGAGTGTGTGTGTGTGTGTGTGTGTGTGTGTGTGTGTGTGTGTGTGTGTGTGTGTGTGTGTGTGTGTGTGTGTGTGTGTGTGTGTGTGTCTATATATATGTATAGTATATGTATATATGTGTGTATATATGTATATGTGTGTGTATATATGTGTGTATATGTGTGTATATATATGTATATATGTGTGTATATGTGTGTGTATATATGTGTGTATATGTGTGTGTATATATATGTATATATGTGTGTATATGTGTGTGTATATCTGTATAATTAGTGTGTTGAGTCTTTGGAGGCCACACAGGCCTTATATGTATTATATATAATAAATCTATGTATACGCTAGTATACATAGATTTATTGTCGTATACATAGATGTATTATATATAATAAATCTATGTATTGTTTATTATGGTGTCAGGCTGATGGAGGCCTGAACAGGTGCTGGTCTCTGTTTGTATATCATCATCCTTATTAATAAGTAGTAAACAACAACAACATATCCAAGAGGCTGCTGTAGTTGATATGACTCGGATGAGGAAAACAGAAGGTTGTATGTATTTTTAATACAGAAGCGCTGCAAGTCTTCTGTTTTCGTGGTATTTCTGGTTGAATAAATGATAATATATGATATTTATTATAAGCGGAGGTCGTCTGTGTTGGTAAACGTTGGTTCGAGGAGTGAGCTGTGTTTCCTGTGTCTGATTCCTTGTTTACTCGTCTCCTTCAGGAATGTGTGAAGTTAGCTTGGAAGCTAAAGGAAGAGCATGAATTAAAGCAGAGAGCGGGAAGTTTGGATTATTTCTTATTTATATGAGTGTCCTTAAAGTAAAAGGAGGTGAAAGGAAAGAAGTTTTATTTCTAGTAAACGGTGGAAAGTCAGGAAGTGAACGTCTCTTATTGGTTTGTGGACGTTTTGAAGCCTTAAGTTCAACGTTTTGGCGGTCGCCATCTTGTTTTTTTGCAACCAGTGAACAGGAAGTGACCATATCTGGACTGAGGAGGAGAGACGTAGAGACCTGTCAATCACCTTGTAGCCCCGCCCTAAAGCATCCCCTGAGTGCAGCTTTAACACATGAAGCATAGACTTCTATACAACCAGAGGAGTCACCCCCTGTTGGCAGAGAGAATAGAGCTTTAAGACATGAAGCATAGACTTCTATACAACCAGACTCGCCCCCTGGTGGTCAGGAGAGATAATGCAGCTATAACACATGAAACATAGACTTCTATACAACCAGGCTCGCCCCCTGGTGGTCAGGAGAGGGAGATAGTTTGACTTTTACGATCACGTACTTCCTCTAGTGACTGAAAGCCAGTGAGCTGAGCCACAGGACAGCAGTGTGGTTGTGTTGTTCGTCTTCCAGCTGGTTCAGCGGGTGAAGTTGAGTCATGAGGCGTTCTGGTCACGCGGTCCGGCCTCTGGCTCCATGAATACACAACATGCTTCATCGTAAGTCTACGATGAAGCATGTTGTGTCTCATGCTTTTCGACACGGTCCACATTCCTCTGATGAATAGATTTGTTTCAGTTTGAAATGTTTCCAGCAGTAAGAAAAAGATTCAGTGAAACTCGACAACATGATTTTGTGCTGAAGGTCTTGGGTTGATTTCACTAAACAATAATATTTAATAATGAACACGTCGGTAGAGATGCTTCAATCCCAAACTCCCAAAACCACCAAACGAGATCACCAACAAAGTCAACGCAAAGACACCAATGGACGCCGTCGCCATCTTGGACTACCGCCGTCGCCATCTTGATTTTTTTTGCAACCAGTGAACAGGAAGTGACCATATTAGGACTGAGGAGGAGTGACAAGGTGTGTGTGTGTGTGTGTGTGGGGGGGGGTCACGCTCACAAGTGAGCAGCAGAGTCGGCCGGCTGGCGGAGACGTTGTTAATACGCTCTGGAATTTGGCCGGTTGGTGTCAGCCAACTGAACTCTGCACCGATTGGTCCACCTGCTGCAGTCGGGATCAGGCCCCGCCTTGTTTTACCCAATTCACATTTTCTTTGGTTAATGTCGTTGAACTATCTTTGCTCTCGTTTTATCTTGGTTGACTTCTCGGCTGCTCTCAATCAGTCGGAGCTTTACCAAAAATAATATTCGTCAATGTTGATGTTTTCGTCACGAAGCTTTTGTAGTTAAGTGACGGCGCATCCGTAGTTATTGTTTACCGAAACCGCCATCTTTTCCTGAACATATCGAACAGTATCATTTACTTTCAGCCAGTATTCATTTTCACTGAGCAGAACCTGAATACATTATCATGTAACTGAAGTTAACCTCCGCTGGTTCTCCGTTAGCAGTGCTGCTAACGTTACTAGCGCTTCTCCTGTTGGTTCTCTGTTAGCGGTGCTGCTAACGTTACTAGCGCTTCTCCTGTTGGTTCTCTGTTAGCGGTGCTGCTAACGTTACTAGCTCTCCTCCTGTTGGTTATTCGTTCACGGTGCTGCTAACATTACTAGCTCTCCTCCTGTTGGTTCTCCATTAGCGGTGCTGCTAACGTTACTAGCTCTCCTGTTGGTTCTCTGTTAGCGGTGGTGCTAACGTTACTAGCTCTCCTGTTGGTTCTCTGTTAGTGGTGCTGCTAACGTTACTAGCTCTCCTCCTGTTGGTTCTCCATTAGCGGTGCTGCTAACATTACTAGCTCTCCTCCTGTTGGTTCTCCATTAGCGGTGCTGCTAACGTTACTAGCTCTCCTCCTGTTGGTTCTCCATTAGCGGTGCTGCTAACGTTACTAGCTCTCCTTCTGTTGGTTCTCCATTAGCGGTGCTGCTAACGTTACTAGCTCTCCTTCTGTTGGTTCTCCATTAGCGGTGCTGCTAATGTTACTAGCTCTCCGTCTGTTGGTCTGAACACTGATTGGTTGTTTACAAAGTCACATGATCAGAGACTAGAGAAACATCCATGGTGTCCTGATCACATGTTCTACTGGATCCTGGAGGAGAACCTTTATTTACTCTCTGATGGTTAGCGTTAGACTCTGAGGGGGTCAGAACTGATCAGGGATCAATATGATCTACTATTTGCTCTGAATAAAAAGTCAGATATTCTGGTGTTTTGTGATTGCTACATGAGACAAACAGCCACATGAATCATATCAGTCCAGTCTGGCTGGTTGTGAATGATCTAAAGCCGCTGGCTGAAAGGCTTTTGGATCCATTGTCACGACCAGACAATTGATCGGGGCCTCACGTCAGCACCGGTATTCACACACTGTACCTCACACAACATCCTGTATAGGAACCAACCACACACACACACACACACACACACACACACAGGGCCACATCAGACAGCACTGCATGTGGTCCAGTTGTTTGTGGCTTTAAACCATCGATACTGTAACGGTGAGTTAGAAATCTCCTTTGTTGACAATCAATGTCACCCTGTAAAGCTGCATTCTCTCTCCTGACCACCAGGGGGCGACTCCTCTGGTTGTATAGAAGTCTATGCTTCATGTGTTAAAGCTGCATTCTCTCTCCTGACCACCAGGGGGTGACTCCTCTGGTTGTATAGAAGTCTATGCTTCATGTGTTAAAGCTGCATTCTCTCTCCTGACCACCAGGGGGTGACTCCTCTGGTTGTATAGAAGTCTATGCTTCATGCGTTAAAGCTGCATTCTCTCTCCTGACCACCAGGGGGTGACTCCTCTGGTTGTATAGAAATATATGCTTCATGTGTTAAAGCTGCATTCTCTCTCCTGACCACCAGGGGGCGACTCCTCTGGTTGTATAGAAGTCTATGCTTCATGCGTTAAAGCTGCATTCTCTCTCCTGACCACCAGGGGGTGACTCCTCTGGTTGTATAGAAGTCTATGCTTCATGCGTTAAAGCTGCATTCTCTCTCCTGACCACCAGGGGGTGACTCCTCTGGTTGTATAGAAGTATATGCTTCATGTGTTAAAGCATTCTCTCTCCTGACCACCAGGGGGTGACTCCTCTGGTTGTATAGAAGTATATGCTTCATGTGTTAAAGCTGCATTCTCTCTCCTGACCACCAGGGGGCGACTCCTCTGGTTGTATAGAAGTCTATATAAATGACTCTACTTCTCTTGATGTATTCCCTCAGTAAACATTGTAAACATGAGTTTATGTCTCAATCTCTAGTTTCAAGTCTTCTTCAATACAGCATGATGTTCATTTAGTAAATTATGGTCATTTAGAGTCAAACAGACCATAAAGCAGGGGACGCTTTAGGGCGGGGGCTACAGGGTGATTGACAGGTCTCTACGTCACTCCTCCGCAGTCCTCATATGGTCACTTCCTGTTCTCTGGTTGTGAACAATTGGAGGCTTTAAAACATCAGTCCACATTGACAACATTTAACCGTTCTTAAATAAAAGTAAAGATACAAAACAAAAGCTTCCGCCAGGTGAAAAAAGGTGCGACGATACATATTCATCACAGATAATTTATTTATATTTTCCTTAATTGATTTGATTTAAGAAGCAAACAACAACAACAACAACAACAACAACAACAACAACAACAACACAACGAGAGAAAACACTCAACTTCAAGTCCACTGGACTGCTGAATAACACAGGATCACTGCAGTGTGTGTGTGTGTGTGTGTGTGTGTGTGTGTGTGTGTGTGTGTGTGTGTGTGTGTGTGTGTGTGTGTGTGTGTGTGTGTGTGTGTTGTCTGCTGCAACATGGACTGGGGAT
>JBAMJR010000875.1:15000-28028 GCA_038501785.1 Myoxocephalus aenaeus
ACTTCCCCCAAATCAGCAGCGTCAAAGACCGCAAGAAGGCCGTGCTGGCGGACGTCGGGTTGTCGGGTAAAAGCTATGAGCCCCACGATCTATTTCCTTTCTCCCAGGAAATGAGAATTGTGTTTTTTTTCTAAACTAAAACTGAGCTATCTCCTCGTCCACAACATGTTAAATCAATGCACAGACGCGACAGGGTGCGAAAAAGCATTTTTTTCGCCGGGCGGCGCGAATAATGTGCGAGTTGAATATTTCCGATCTGGCGGAAAAAACGCGTGACGCTGGAATTTACACAACAAGTACCGTAAACGTCGGGTTACGAGCCGCTACTACCTTCGGTCAGAGTCCCCGTTAGCTCCCCGCTGTAGCCAGCTGGGGCTCCTGCTAGCGCTCCGTTACTTCCCCGCTAACTTCCGCTAGCTCCCCGAAAACACCCGACTTGGGCTGAGGGGACGCGGGCAGTAGCAGCAGCAGCGCTAGCAGCAGCAGCGCTAGCTAGCTTGCTACAGCGGGGACACTGACCGGAGGTGGGAGCGGCTTGTAACCCGACTTTTACGGTATAAAGCAGAACTAGTGGTTATTTCCATGGTGGATGAAGGAAACGGTATCCGTTTTACGGAGATAAGCCAGACACAGTTCCTGGAGGAGTCGGTGAAATTCACCGAGCTGTGTGCGGCTACGGATGATGTTATGAACCCAAACACGAGGGCGTTTGATGTTCCCACGTTTTTGGGACTTCCACAACAAGTATAAAGCAGAAATAATGGTTATTTATTCCATAGTCGATAGCGGAAATGAAAGCTCTTTCCACGAGACTGTGGGAGTCTAACAAATCAACCCAGACCAGAGGTCAGCAACCTTTATATCCAAAGAGCCAGTTTGCCCTTTTTTTCAACAAATGTGTCTGAAAAAAAAAAAAGCTATTTGATATCACAGCTTATAAAGTTTTATATATAGTCATATTATATGTAAAAAAAAAAAAACTATAGTTTGTTGTATTTATGAAATTATAGAACAAGAATAAAGACACTTTTTGACATTGTGTTGCTATTTTACCTGTTTATAACTATCAAACTCTTGACTACCTTAAGGTCCACCTTAAGGTCCATTAAAAACAGAGGTGTCAAGTAACGAAGTACAAATACTTCGTTACTTTACTTAAGTAGAAATTTTGGGTATCTATACTTTACTGGAGTATTTATTTTTCAGACGACTTTTTACTTCTACTCCTTACTTTTTCACGCAAATATCTGTACTTTCTACTCCCTACATTTTAAAAATAGCCTCGTTACTAATTCATTTTGGTTTGTTTTCATTCCGGCTTGTCCTAGCCGGATAAATCGCACCATCCGGATAGAGTGAATTTGATTGTGATTGGATGAGAAGTATAAACATATACCATTCCGACGCCCTATTGGTTTTCTACGCGATGCACCTGAAGACGACACAAATCAACCGTTACAAATCACGTCACTCTCCAGCAAGGACAGCAGAAAAGTATATTACAAAGATGTCCGTGTCAGAGAACTCGAGTGAAATATCCCATTCCCAACCAAGTATCAGCGAGGAGGTTGATAGCCAACAAGACCAGCCAACCCTTGTACATCCCTGGCCGTACCTGGAAGAATTTTTCGAGATGGTTGGGTGCAAAAACAATTCATTTCGAATGCGCTGCAAGCTCTGCACACCCAAGTACCACGAACTAATGGCTTTCAAAAACTCGCCGTCGAATCTGAAAAAGCATATTGAGGTAAGGTGAAAGTTTGTTATTATCAGTCGATTATTGACAAAATATTGTAGTAACCTAGTAACGTAAATTTGCCATGTTTGCTATGGCTAGTCCTAGGTGCATGCCAAGACATGCCATGGTTTGCTTGCTTAGCAGTAGCTAGTCTAATTCAACGTTGCTAGTTCGTTTGGTGGGCTCTGTGTGAGATTTTATATTTGACTTTAGCCAAATGTTATCTGAGCTTATATTTAAGCAATAAGGTATGAGAGGCAGTACGAAAGCACTCAGCCACCGATGTAAAGAAGTGCTCTCGCTGCTTCTGTCCGTCTTTTCTCCGTCATTTTATTCTCCTCCATGATGTTTAGAGAACTTGCCTCGCGTCGGGAAATTACCGACGTAATTATCTCTCACTGGAAATTATCACGATTTTGTGATGAAACCCTTTTCATTCCTCATCTTATTTTGCGGTTTTATGCACTCGCTCCCCGCTAACTATCTTAGTCTCTCTCAGAGCGTTATCTGCTCTGCTCTCCTGATGGTGAGCCGTATCAACGTTTGACTGTACAGCAGAAACAGGGACCACAAATTATTCACCACTGACATTCTCATCAAAAGGCATTCCTCCCAAAATATTGTAGCGACGTGTGTGTTGTCGTTCGTTATGCTAGCGTGGGGGACGCTACGTGAGCGCTGTTCAGTTTGAGCTACTGTTAGCAAAGAGCCCCGTTGCAATACTGTGAACACTCAAGCAATAAACCTGGAAGTTAAGGAAACCAACGTCTGCGAGTCGTTACTGCGGACGTGACAATATCAAAGTTTACACCAAACATGTTTGGTAACTGTCAAGCTTGAAATGACAACTAATAGTTGCAGTTTAAAATGAATTAAAGTCGGACTATCATCAATAATGCTACTTTTTGGTCATGCCAGCAGCTGCTTGTGGTCCTAAAACAGCTGTAAATATTCCGGTCTGCTCAACATAATTGCATAGACCAGTGAAACTGCTCCCTAACTTGTAGTCTGACCTTCTTTTATGAACTTCAAGCAGGACATTTAATACAGCGGAAGTCCTAGATAATCTGAGTTTGTGGTTTGAGAGAAATAATATGAATCTCAATCTGTACCTGTACATTCATTTTCTCCACAGAAGAAACACCCCACTCGTCTAGAGAGGTACACGCAACTTACTTCATCAACCATCAAAAGGAAGTCATCCACTGAAGGTTCTTTGGACCCACCCTCCAAACAAACCAAGCTGTGGGAGACTCGAAGAGTGTCCCAGGCAAGTGTGGATAAAGTAGTCCTCAAATTTGTTGTCGAAGGCTTGCACCCACCACACATTGTTCAGCAACAGGGCTTCATTGATCTTGTGCAACATCTTCAGCCAAATACAAATGTCATGACGCGCAATACTGTTGTGAACCAAGTCACAAAGGC
Organism: Myoxocephalus aenaeus; assembly: GCA_038501785.1. Classification (NCBI taxonomy): domain Eukaryota; kingdom Metazoa; phylum Chordata; class Actinopteri; order Perciformes; family Cottidae; genus Myoxocephalus; species Myoxocephalus aenaeus. The sequence goes on from JBAMJR010000875.1 coordinate 18,164, forward strand.
CTCTGTTGAAATGAAAAGAAAACTGAAAGCTGCCCTTAGTGAAATTGAGTTTGTAGCAACAACAACAGACTGCTGGACGGCACACCGTCGTGGTTTCATTGGTGTCACTGCGCACTGGTTTAACCCCCAGACCATGCAGAGATCCTGTGCTGCCCTGGCATGCAAGCAACTTAAAGGGTCACATAACTTTTCTGCCCTGGCTGGTGCCCTTAATGATATTCACACAGAATTCAATATCAGAGAGAAGATCGTTCGCACTACAACTGACAATGGATCAAACTTCCTGAAAGCCTTCAGAGTTTATGGGCAGACTGACGAGAAGAATAATTCTGAACCTGTAGGAGAGGGTGATGGAGAAGAGGATGATGGTGGCCAAAATGATGATTATGATGAAGATGAGGAAAGCGTTGAGGGTGTTGAATTTGTTGATGCCGGAGCCCTGTTGGACGAAGATGACTACTTGGAATACCAGCTACCCAAGCACCATCGTTGCGCCTGCCACCTCCTCAATTTAGTGTCCACAGTTGATGCTTCAAAAGCAGAGGTCAACCCATTCTACAAGCGTGTGGCAAGGTCCACATTTGCCAAATGCTCTAGCCTGTGGAACAAAAGTTCAAGATCAACCACTGCATCTGAAGTAATTGAAGACCACTGCAAACTCCAACTTGTAAGGCCTGTTGCTACAAGGTGGAATTCACTCTTCTCAGCCGTAGAAAGAATAGTGAGAATAACAAGAGAACAAGGCGAGGGAGCCCTTGCAGCTGTCTGCAGTGAACTAGATATACCTAAGTAAGTGCTTGTTTTTCTGCCTTTCAGTTAATGAAGTGATTAACAATATATTAAGTTACAGTTTTATACTTTGAGTACTGTAGAACACATGTATGCACTATGCCAATATGCAGTCCCCAAATTTACTTTGGATGTGATTTGTAGCAACACAACTACATTTCTAAAAGTCTCAGATGACAATATGTTTCCTTTTTAATTATCAAGTTAAAGGTGCTACATCAAGTAGGCTAAATGTTCCATGTTGTGTTTTTCTTTTCTTCTTTGTACAGGTTTACTCCAGTGGAACTTGCATTTCTTGCAGAATATGCAAAGACAATGAGCCCAATTGCCAAGGCACTTGACGTCCTTCAGGGAGAAACCAGTGTGCAGATGGGATGGTTGGTCCCAACCATAACTCTGCTAAGGACCAAGCTCCAGCACCTTCACGTCGCCTCCAAGTTCTGTGAGCCTTTGATCACGGCACTTCTTTCAGGCCTTCAAAAACGCTTCAGAGAGATGCTTGCAGATCCAGAGCTAATAGCCGCAGCCATTCTAGTTCCCAAATTTAAGACATGCTGGACAAGTGACAAAAATATCCTCAAACTTGGTAAGTGTTTCACTTCTCAACTTCCCCTCAGTATGTGTAATTTCTATGGAGACAGTGAAATGACATGCACGCACACGCACACACACACACACACACACACACAATTACAATACTGTCATATGGTCTAAATTATCCTGATTATGTTTTTTTTATTCCACAGGCCTTGACTATATTAGAAGCCACTTGGACTGTCAGGCTGAGAATCACGTCATTGAGGGCTCCCAATCATCTGAGGAAGAGGACTTCTTTTCCTCCTTGAAGAAGACCGGCCCTCTTGCAACGACCCAGCAGTTGGATGCGTACCTGGGGTGCCCAGGAGACACAGTAGATGTACTGAAGTCCTTCCCAGCTGTGTGCCAGCTTTCACTTAAGTTTAATACGGCACTCCCTGCCTCAGCAGCCTGTGAAAGACTGTTTAGTGTTGCAGGGCTCATCTTCAGGCCAAGAAGAGCATGCATTGGCTCAAATAACTTTGAGAACCTGCTGCTTTTGCGGCTGAACAAAGCCTATTGGTAGTGTTGTTGTACATACAGAATTGAGTCCAAAGGTCTCAAGGTCTCTTCCAATAAAGGTTATTGATAACATTCCACTGAAGTTTGACTTATTGCACTATTACAATACTTATAGGTAACTAGTTATCATGTCTTCCGCTCCATGAAACGCATGTTAATGCTCAGTAGTACACATATGGTAAATGTGATCATTTTCAATGGGCATATATGCAGCTGAAACGAGTTTGTCCTTAATGGAGAAAAAAATTCCCCTTACATTACTTTTACTTTTATACTTTTAAGTAGTTTTGTAACCAGTACTTTTACACTTTTACTTAAGTAAAAAGCTTGAGTTGATACTTCTACTTTTACAGAAGTATTTTTAAACCCTAGTATCTATACTTCTACTTGAGTAATGAATGTGAATACTTTTGACACCTCTGATTAAAAACAACAACTATGCTGACAATGAGTCCTGGCTATATATTTGACCCATGTGGTAAAGGGTTCACCCTGTAATTACTAGGTAGGTCTAACTCTCTCCTTTCTAGTCTAACTCTCCGTTCTAGTCTAACTCTCCGTTCTAGTCTAACTCTCTCCTTTCTGGTCTAACTCTCCGTTCTGGTCTAACTCTCTCCGTTGTGGTCTAACTCTCCGTTCTGGTCTAACTCTCTCCGTTCTGGTCTAACCCTCCTTCCCGGTCTCTCTTCCCAGCCTTCTGGTCCTTCATGTGGTTCGTGGGTTTCTGTTTCCTGACCAACCAGTGGCAGGTGAGCAAGCTGGAGGACAACCCTCTGAAGGAGGGAGGCGACGCGGCCCGGGCGGCCATCACCTTCTGCTTCTTCTCCATCTTCACCTGGGTAAGCGCTGCAGGTCCCGCCCCCCGTCCCGCCCCCCGTCCCGCCCCCCAGCTCCTGGTTGTTGTTTGCTCGTGAACTCATGACCTGCGTTCCACAGGGCGCTCAGACGCTGCTCTCCATGGAGAGGCTAAAGAACGTGTCGTTCGAGGAGGAGTACACCAAGCTGTTCCCCCCCCAGCCCCTCCAGCCCCCACCACCTCTCGTCTGACCCCCGCTGCCGCCGCATTAACCCCCGCATTAACCCCCGCATTCCGGGCGTGTTGTAGTCAGACACGTTAATTCAGCCGCTCATCGATACGCGGTGCTGGACTCTCATGAATGAATCGTTACGGCGCTCCCAACCAGAAACTAACTTCACGTATTCATGGAGATGTGCTTCGTTTTTTTATTCAGATAGAAAAATTATATCAGCATGTTTTTCACTTTGTATTCAGACCACGACTCATCAATACTGTGCAGGTTTACAGAGCTTTGTCTTTGTTTTTATTAATTAGTCAGAACGCTTGAAACTGTGTAACCTTTATATATTTATACATGTGTATTTATATATATTTATGTACATTTATATATATTTATAGACATATATATTTATTTATATATATTTTTATAAATATATTATATATATTTTGGCAATCAGACTCAAGCATTAAAGGTACAAACGTACAAAAGCACAGTTAAAATACGTAGACCCACCAGTGCCTTATAAATAACATATTATATAACACATTCAAAGCTTTAGTTCCACATTTTTAGTTAAGCTAAACTTACCAATTAGCATCTTTAGGCTTCTAAAGGCGTCTTTATGAGTCTTTAAGAGTCTTTATGAGTCTTGCGTCTTTAAGAGTCTCCAGGTGTCTTTAAGAGCCTTTATGAGTGTTTATGAGTCTTTAAGCGTCTTTAAGAGTCTTCAGGCGTCTTTGGGCATCTTTAGGCGACTTTAAGAGGTCTTTAAGAGTCTTTAAGCATCTCCAGGCGTCTTTATGAGTGTTCATGAGTCTTTAAGAGGTCTTTAAGAGTCTTTAAGAGTCTCCAGGCGTCTTTAAGAGTCTTTATGAGTGTTCATGAGTCTTTAAGCGTCTCCAGGCGTCTTTAAGAGTCTTTATGAGTGTTTATGAGTCTTTAAGCGTCTCCAGGCGTCTTTAAGAGTCTTTAAGAGTCTTTATGAGTCTTTAAGTGTCTTTAAGAGTCTTTAAGAGTCTCCAGGTGTCTTTAAGAGTCTTTATGAGTGTTCATGAGTCTTTAAGCGTCTCCAGGCGTCTTTAAGAGTCTTTATGAGTCTTTATGAGTCTTTAAGTGTCTTTAAGAGTCTTTAAGTTCTTCAGGCGTCTTAATCCTGATTCCAGACACAGAAGGAGCCTCCTCTGCTCTACCTGGAGATGATAACTCATCATCATGAGCGCTGTCTGCAGAACTAACTCGCTTTCCAAGCCCGACTAACCAATGTTTCCTCTCTCTCTCTTTCTTCTTTCTAACACATCTTTCTCCATCTCCGCACCTCTCCGCCCATCTCGTTCGTCCTCTGGGCCCCTCCCCCCCCCATCCATCCATCCCCCCCCCCATCCATCCATCCATCCCCCCCCCAAGGCGGGCCAGTCCTTCCTGGGCTTCCAGAGGTACAAGCTGGGGGCCGACTCGGCCCTCTTCTCCCAGGAGTACACGGACCCCAGCCAGGACGCGGCCGGAGCCCCGTACTCCTCCTTCGGCGGGGACGACCTGGAGAGCCCCGTGGCGGGGGGAGGAGGGGGCGGGGCCCCGGCCGGCGGCGACGGGGCCTTCGACGGCTCCGCCGGCTACCAGCGCCAGGACTACTGAGACACACCGGGGCCCGTGAAGGGGCGGGGTCTGGGGGATGAAGGGGCGGGGTCTGGGGGATGAAGGGGCGGAGTCTGGGGGATGAAGGGGCGGAGTCTGGGGGATGAAGGGGCGGAGTCTGGGGGATGCTGCACATAGAGCAGAGTTCATGTCCTTTCTACTTTACAGTTTGGGTTCATACACACATCCAGAGCTGCAAAAGGATGCACGTGTTATTATTATTATTATTATTAGTAGTAGTATTATTAATAATAATAATAATAATAATAATAATAATAATAATAATTATTATTATTATTATTATTATTATTATAACAATAACAAGCAACAGTGGCATATCTGGCAACTAATCCCCTCAATTGTAACAAAGGAGTGTGCTTTTTTATTTCTCAAGAGGATGTGGGACTGTGTGTGTGTGTGTGTGTGTGTGTGTGTGTTTCTCCCCTCGATTGTTGCCTTCATGCCGACTGTCAAGCAAAACCTGACAAACCCGCGGCGACAGTCACAACTTGTGTTTTTGCTCGTGGAGTTTTTCCTGAAATTACACCAAAAGACACCAGAAAGTGAAAACACCAGAAAGTGAAAACACCAGAAAGTGAAAACATGAATTACCGGTCGGTCTCAGCTGTCAGTGAAATATTTTGCACTAATCTGAACAGCAACAGCAGCACACACATGGTGTTCAGCTGAAGGAAAGGTGGAGTTACTCTTTGAGAAAAGCCAGAATAACAGGCCTTTGTCCCCATTTAAGAGTTTCCCAAATTATGATTATTGATCTGTTTCCACTTTATTTCAACAACATTGAACATCCTGTGTATTTATGAACATGCATCGCTCCATTTCCCTAAAGAATAAAGTACATCTATCGCTATGAATATATGTAAATCTATAATTCAGTATATTAGATTGTTTAAAAAAAACAATAAATAAAAGATTATGCTTTATTTTAGGGCATTATGCTAATTCTGTATAAAAAAATAAAAGAAGAAGATCTATGTTTCTGTTGAGTGTTATTGTGATAAGACATATTATGGCCTCGGCCTTTAAGTTGCTTTCTGGGGAAGGAGATGTTTTTATTTTGGGATAATTAATAGTAACTATTAAAAAAATATACAAAAAAAATACAGCAGTAACAAAAAATGTGACCAAATTCTCAAAGTACATATGTATACTTTACACTGTACAACATGTAGTCGTATAAAGTGTGGCGTTCCTTTGTGAAGTCCGTTATGAGGTTAGATTTAAGAACAAGATTGTGTACAAATGTATGTTTTTGTTGTGTTTCATTTTAACCAATAAAAATAAAGAAAACACTGATGATGATATTGTTTGGGATTCCTTGCTGTCTGTTATTATCATTATTATTATTATTATTATTATTATTAATCTGCAGTGTGTTTTTAAAAGCGCTGTATCTGTTAATCTGTTAAATTTAATACGTTAACATTTAACGTTCAGCCTTACAAATATTCAGCTGTTTGCACACAGAATGCTCATAAAATGTTTTTACATATTAAGAGCAAATAGACAATATAACTGTAATCAAGTGTTTTCAGTCCAGCTGTGACTCAGCAGCTGCAGAGGCGGTGGCTCCCTCTACTGGCCAGATTATCACCTTTAACCTTGCTCTTTTCTTAGCTTTCTGTTAGCATCTCTTGTGTTAGCTTTCTGTTAGCATCTCTTGTGTTAGCTTTCTGTTAGCATCTCTTGTGTTAGCTTTCTGTTAGCATCTCTTGTGTTAGCTTTCTGTTAGCATCTCTCGTGTCGGTTTTGACCCATGTCTTAAATCAGCTGTAAAATACACTAAAAACAATTATCTATCATCCAATGTGTTTCGCATCTCTTGGTTACCTTGTTAGGCTTCCTTACCAGTGTTTCCCCTACCGTTATAATAGGGGGGCGGGGCGCACCCCTGAAAAAAACCTCCACCCCCCTGTAATTTTCTCGACAGCGCCAGATCACAAGTCGTCATTTAAGTTTCTCTTTCCTATAGAACCGGTCTACACCTTGTTCTGTTATTAAACTAAACGGACGTATTTTATTATCTTATCCACACGACAGCTTGTCATTTCTGTCTCTACATGGTCGCGTTAACATTTCTCCTCTGCTCTGCGTCGCGCACAGCAGAGTTCTGCCCTGATGCGCACAGACAGGTGAGCACTGAGCACACAGCAGCGGACAGAGAGCGTTGAAAAATATGTCGCGTGAAAAGCAGACCGCTATATCTGCGTTTTAAACTCTCCCAGGGTGAAGATGCAACAGCAGCTCTCATGTGAGGAACACCGGAGCAGCTCTCTGAACACAGAGCAGCTCTCTGAACACAGAGCAGCTCTCTGATCACAGAGCAGCTCTCTGATCACAGAGCAGCTCTCTGAACACAGAGCAGCTCTCTGATCACAGAGCAGCTCTCCTGCTCAGGTGAAAGAGACAAAGTGCTCGTGTCTTGTACCAACAATGAGCTGCTGGCTTCACATATTACAAAAGTACAAAGTACACGGACATAAACTAAGTCATTAATAAATACATGGAGACATGCTGTACTTTCTGGTAAATGTTTACGTTATAGTTAACAGGTCACGCTGCTCATAGCGACTCGCCGACTCTTGTCTCTTTGCCAGAAGTCTCCGTGACGTCCTTTCTGCTGCTGCGTCTCAAAACAGAAAACAGATCTCAGCTCAACGTTGAACATGAATTGTATCAAATCTACAACCTGTTTATAAAAGATGTGTAGAGGCTCACTGCTCCACTGATACTGATGCAACCTGATGCTCACATATCTGCACTCATTCTGTTTTGTTTGGCAAAAAAAAAAAATAGCTTATTGTTTTCCACAATGAGCTATTTAGTAGTAACTACATATTAGTTATTTTTTTGCACAGATATAACTTTATTTTCATTGTTCTAAGTGATTGCAATTTAAAAATAAAAAAAATGTCCAATGGAGCAATCTGATTTACTTGAAAGTGATTGCAATTTTCTTTATTCTGTTATTTCTAAAAGCACAGATGGAGTCACAAAATAAAGTTATTTCTAGAAAAAGTTTGAGAACCACTACTTTAAGTGTTTGTGTTGGTGTCGCCGCCCTCGTCGCCGTGCCGCCCTCGCCGACAAAGTCAAAAAGCCTTGATGCAATAAACACATTTATGTGGTTCTTTTATGCATTTAAAACCTAAAACGGGTCGACCACAAGAGGAAGGTTAAATAACAGACTTTACAGTTAGAGCTTTTCATTCCTTGAATGATGAAAGCATTGTAATTCCTTTTCCTCGCCCTGCAGACCAACACAGCAGCACGAAGCTGCTTAGTGTCGCTGACTTTAGATCAGTTTCCTAATAAAACGTATTAGCTTCTAGAAAGCTTGAAACACGTATTTAATAAACAAAGACGAAGATGTATTTTAGCGCAGCATCTAATTATGCACTTATTGTAGTAGCTCTAAAGACGTCAGCAACATGTAGTTTATTGTTGTAGTTCATAATGAACCCAAGCGGTGGCGATATTGTCCAAAGAAATCCAGTGTAGCAACAAACCGGAAGTGGTGTTTGTAAGTTTGTTCCCTCCGTTTTTATTGTATTATATATTATATAATGTATGTTTATAATATATGTATTGTATCTATTTTGTATTAATTAAATAAACAGTATTGATAGATTTAAATACCCCCCCTAAAAAAAAAATGTGACGGCGTTTGATAGATTTATAAGGATGCTTCCTTCACGTGATATCGGAAATTTAGGATTTAGAAGAAAACCTGATCTAAAATTGCTAAATCCACGTTTGCGCATTGGGTTTTCCGGTATTTATATTACTAACAGTACAAAATAAGACAAGACACATCTCGTTTTATGTTTTGGTTATTTTCAATTGATCGTAATAAATATTGTTTCCACTTGCAGTGCGAGTTCATAACAATGAAGGTTGAAATTTCGACACTTGCGTTGAACCCCTGAACGCACCGTCCAACATGGCGGCCCAGCGAAGGAATCTGATCCAAAGCGTACGTAAAAGTCGTCTCTTTGCGCCGCTGTAGAAGCTGTAGCGTCGCCCTGGAGCTGCTCCGTAGCGTGTCCATGTTGTCTCTCGTCTCCTCCGCCGGTTGTCTTTGTTAGTTCCGTTTCCGTTCAGCTTCATGTCGTTCCGTTCAGTGATGCTAGTTATGCTAGTTATGCTAGTTCAGCTAGCTAACTTCCGTCTCTGTTTACTGCTTGCGCTTGATTAGAAACACGTAACCACGTGATGTGTGCAGGCTCCATGTTCTGTTTTATAACGTCACATGACATACATATGTGTGTATAAAAGTATATATATATATATATGTGTGTGTGTGTGTGTATGTATGACATATTTGTTTTGGGTAATAAGTTAAACAAAAGATAACAAATAGTTTTTAATGCAGAAATAACGTTAATATAATAATAAAAATGGCATTATATGCTCATATTTATATAATGATGAGGATGTGACTGAAGAGACCTCAATCATTGTACAAGTTAAAAATGTGTCATCACTGAAACTCGTGTAATTATTTTACTGATGAAGATGAAACCGTCCGTTATCTCTTTGGAGGCTAATTTATGTATTAACACTTTCCATAAAAACTCAATGTGCTTTAGGATGAAAATACACAAACAAGTATCATGTACACGAGAAAGTTACCAATAAACAGAAATGTGCCAAAACACATGATAATGTATATTTATACATCATATATTATCACATATCATCGTTGAGCTGGAAATAGAGCGATGGCCTGAGTCCTCTAACCCGACAATCAATATATCATTTATTCAATAAATATCCCAATAAAGCATGTTTACAGTGAATATGTAGTTTATATTTAAATAACCACGTGGTAAAGCCTATTTTTGTAAACTCCCGTGTGGATTAAATACTTGACAAGTGAAAAGTAATGAGTATGTATTTATTTGTATTAAGAATATTAGTAAAAAAAATTAAATTTTCACATAATTTCACTAAAAACTATTTATTTTGTGAATTTATAGAGATTTTTTTTAAATATTTCCATGCAGACTTGAGTGATAATGTAATAGTCAGTATGTTTTCGTTTTTATAGATTTAGACCTGCTTATAACGATGTGTGACTTGATATTTAGAACATGTAATTAATGAATTATTATTTTTTAGCATCAGAGCTGGACAGACGACCTGCCGCTGTGTCAGATGTGTGGCGTCGGCACGGCGACCAACTGTGTGTACGGACCCGACGGTAAAGGAGCTCAGAGCCACGGCAACGAGGACGGACACCTGAGGTTCAGGTGAGGCCCTGTGGTTGTATAGAAGTCTATGCTTCATGTGTTCAAGCTGCT
>JBAMJR010000876.1:0-47513 GCA_038501785.1 Myoxocephalus aenaeus
GCCATTGCACGCCGGCTGTGCTGACCCCTGCGAATTCCCCAAATGTGGGAATCTCGACTGCACAATTTCTGGTAGTGGGGGACTGCGTTCGCGCTCTCCCCTGATCATTATGTTGAATAAAAAAAATAAAAAAAGCGATTCTTAAGTGGAGCTGGACATGCTGCTGTTCAGCATGCCGCCTCACTGACGTAATTGACACCGGAGGAACATAAGTGCTCAAACCTGGGTAAACTGTTATGCCAAGTGGCCCCTGCAGAACCAGACCCACCTCTGGAGCTCACCCCCAACCCGGCTCACCATCCGACCCCGTGGACCCACACTTAAGCACACCCCCTGAGTTAAAGACCCTATTTGGCCAATTTAGATTCTCGTGCCCCTGGTACTCCAGAATAAGAGACACTCTGGATGATAACTGACATTTGGGTTAAGAGAAGAGAATGACATTGCAACTACATTAGTATGGGGCAATACAGCTAGTCCCATTGCAAATAGCCCAATGGCAGTTATTGTGGGGCTGTGTTTGCTTTCTGAGAAGGAGAAACTGCTTGCCAAGGGAAGCTAATATGCTAAAGGCATTGAACTCTGGGATTATGCCATCTGCGAACCGTGAACTGGAGGGCTGTGTCTGGGAATTCCCACCCTGTCTCTGTCTCTTCCAACTCATACTTACCTGGCAGGGGAGATACCATGATCATCAAGGTGGTTCACCCAGGGCGAGGCTCAGCCATTGCACGCCGGCTGTGCTGACCCCTGCGAATTCCCCAAATGTGGGAATCTCGACTGCACAATTTCTGGTAGTGGGGGACTGCGTTCGCGCTCTCCCCTGATCATTATGTTGAATAAAAAAAATAAAAAAAGCGATTCTTAAGTGGAGCTGGACATGCTGCTGTTCAGCATGCCGCCTCACTGACGTAATTGACACCGGAGGAACATAAGTGCTCAAACCTGGGTAAACTGTTATGCCAAGTGGCCCCTGCAGAACCAGACCCACCTCTGGAGCTCACCCCCAACCCGGCTCACCATCCGACCCCGTGGACCCACACTTAAGCACACCCCCTGAGTTAAAGACCCTATTTGGCCAATTTAGATTCTCGTGCCCCTGGTACTCCAGAATAAGAGACACTCTGGATGATAACTGACATTTGGGTTAAGAGAAGAGAATGACATTGCAACTACATTAGTATGGGCAATTACAGCTAGTCCCATTGCACATAGCCCAATGGCAGTTATTGTGGGGCTGTGTTTGCTTTCTCAGAAGGAGAAACTGCTTGCCAAGGGAAGCTAATATGCTAAAGGCATTGAACTCTGGGATTATGCGAACCGTGAACTGGAGGGCTGTGTCTGGGAGTTCCCACCCTGTCTCTGTCTCTTCCAACTCATACTTACCTGGCAGGGGAGATACCATGATCATCAAGGTGGTTCACCCAGGGCGAGGCTCAGCCATTGCACGCCGGCTGTGCTGACCCCTGCGAATTCCCCAAATGTGGGAATCTCGACTGCACAATTTCTGGTAGTGGGGGGACTGCGTTCGCGCTCTCCCCTGATCATTATGTTGAATAAAAAAAATAAAAAAAGCGATTCTTAAGTGGAGCTGGACATGCTGCTGTTCAGCATGCCGCCTCACTGACGTAATTGACACCGGAGGAACATAAGTGCTCAAACCTGGGTAAACTGTTATGCCAAGTGGCCCCTGCAGAACCAGACCCACCTCTGGAGCTCACCCCCAACCCGGCTCACCATCCGACCCCGTGGACCCACACTTAAGCACACCCCCTGAGTTAAAGACCCTATTTGGCCAATTTAGATTCTCGTGCCCCTGGTACTCCAGAATAAGAGACACTCTGGATGATAACTGACATTTGGGTTAAGAGAAGAGAATGACATTGCAACTACATTAGTATGGGCAATACAGCTAGTCCCATTGCACATAGCCCAATGGCAGTTATTGTGGGGCTGTGTTTGCTTTCTGAGAAGGAGAAACTGCTTGCCAAGGGAAGCTAATATGCTAAAGGCATTGAACTCTGGGATTATGCCATCTGCGAACCGTGAACTGGAGGGCTGTGTCTGGGAATTCCCACCCTGTCTCTGTCTCTTCCAACTCATACTTACCTGGCAGGGGAGATACCATGATCATCAAGGTGGTTCACCCAGGGCGAGGCTCAGCCATTGCACGCCGGCTGTGCTGACCCCTGCGAATTCCCCAAATGTGGGAATCTCGACTGCACAATTTCTGGTAGTGGGGGACTGCGTTCGCGCTCTCCCCTGATCATTATGTTGAATAAAAAAAAGCGATTCTTAAGTGGAGCTGGACATGCTGCTGTTCAGCATGCCGCCTCACTGACATAATTGACACCGGAGGAACATAAGTGCTCAAACCTGGGTAAACTGTTATGCCAAGTGGCCCCTGCAGAACCAGACCCACCTCTGGAGCTCACCCCCAACCCGGCTCACCATCCGACCCCGTGGACCCACACTTAAGCACACCCCCTGAGTTAAAGACCCTATTTGGCCAATTTAGATTCTCGTGCCCCTGGTACTCCAGAATAAGAGACACTCTGGATGATAACTGACATTTGGGTTAAGAGAAGAGAATGACATTGCAACTACATTAGTATGGGCAATACAGCTAGTCCCATTGCACATAGCCCAATGGCAGTTATTGTGGGGCTGTGTTTGCTTTCTGAGAAGGAGAAACTGCTTGCCAAGGGAAGCTAATATGCTAAAGGCATTGAACTCTGGGATTATGCCATCTGCGAACCGTGAACTGGAGGGCTGTGTCTGGGAATTCCCACCCTGTCTCTGTCTCTTCCAACTCATACTTACCTGGCAGGGGAGATACCATGATCATCAAGGTGGTTCACCCAGGGCGAGGCTCAGCCATTGCACGCCGGCTGTGCTGACCCCTGCGAATTCCCCAAATGTGGGAATCTCGACTGCACAATTTCTGGTAGTGGGGGACTGCGTTCGCGCTCTCCCCTGATCATTATGTTGAATAAAAAAAATAAAAAAAGCGATTCTTAAGTGGAGCTGGACATGCTGCTGTTCAGCATGCCGCCTCACTGACGTAATTGACACCGGAGGAACATAAGTGCTCAAACCTGGGTAAACTGTTATGCCAAGTGGCCCCTGCAGAACCAGACCCACCTCTGGAGCTCACCCCCAACCCGGCTCACCATCCGACCCCGTGGACCCACACTTAAGCACACCCCCTGAGTTAAAGACCCTATTTGGCCAATTTAGATTCTCGTGCCCCTGGTACTCCAGAATAAGAGACACTCTGGATGATAACTGACATTTGGGTTAAGAGAAGAGAATGACATTGCAACTACATTAGTATGGGCAATACAGCTAGTCCCATTGCAAATAGCCCAATGGCAGTTATTGTGGGCTGTGTTTGCTTTCTGAGAAGGAGAAACTGCTTGCCAAGGGAAGCTAATATGCTAAAGGCATTGAACTCTGGGATTATGCCATCTGCGAACCGTGAACTGGAGGGCTGTGTCTGGAATTCCCACCCTGTCTCTGTCTCTTCCAACTCATACTTACCTGGCAGGGGAGATACCATGATCATCAAGGTGGTTCACCCAGGGCGAGGCTCAGCCATTGCACGCCGGCTGTGCTGACCCCTGCGAATTCCCCAAATGTGGGAATCTCGACTGCACAATTTCTGGTAGTGGGGGACTGCGTTCGCGCTCTCCCCTGATCATTATGTTGAATAAAAAAAATAAAAAAAGCGATTCTTAAGTGGAGCTGGACATGCTGCTGTTCAGCATGCCGCCTCACTGACGTAATTGACACCGGAGGAACATAAGTGCTCAAACCTGGGTAAACTGTTATGCCAAGTGGCCCCTGCAGAACCAGACCCACCTCTGGAGCTCACCCCCAACCCGGCTCACCATCCGACCCCGTGGACCCACACTTAAGCACACCCCCTGAGTTAAAGACCCTATTTGGCCAATTTAGATTCTCGTGCCCCTGGTACTCCAGAATAAGAGACACTCTGGATGATAACTGACATTTGGGTTAAGAGAAGAGAATGACATTGCAACTACATTAGTATGGGCAATACAGCTAGTCCCATTGCACATAGCCCAATGGCAGTTATTGTGGGGCTGTGTTTGCTTTCTGAGAAGGAGAAACTGCTTGCCAAGGGAAGCTAATATGCTAAAGGCATTGAACTCTGGGATTATGCCATCTGCGAACCGTGAACTGGAGGGCTGTGTCTGGGAATTCCCACCCTGTCTCTGTCTCTTCCAACTCATACTTACCTGGCAGGGGAGATACCATGATCATCAAGGTGGTTCACACCAGGGCGAGGCTCAGCCATTGCACGCCGGCTGTGCTGACCCCTGCGAATTCCCCAAATGTGGGAATCTCGACTGCACAATTTCTGGTAGTGGGGGACTGCGTTCGCGCTCTCCCCTGATCATTATGTTGAATAAAAAAAATAAAAAAAGCGATTCTTAAGTGGAGCTGGACATGCTGCTGTTCAGCATGCCGCCTCACTGACGTAATTGACACCGGAGGAACATAAGTGCTCAAACCTGGGTAAACTGTTATGCCAAGTGGCCCCTGCAGAACCAGACCCACCTCTGGAGCTCACCCCCAACCCGGCTCACCATCCGACCCCGTGGACCCACACTTAAGCACACCCCCCTGAGTTAAAGACCCTATTTGGCCAATTTAGATTCTCGTGCCCCTGGTACTCCAGAATAAGAGACACTCTGGATGATAACTGACATTTGGGTTAAGAGAAGAGAATGACATTGCAACTACATTAGTATGGGCAATACAGCTAGTCCCATTGCAACATAGCCCAATGGCAGTTATTGTGGGGCTGTGTTTGCTTTCTGAGAAGGAGAAACTGCTTGCCAAGGGAAGCTAATATGCTAAAGGCATTGAACTCTGGGATTATGCCATCTGCGAACCGTGAACTGGAGGGCTGTGTCTGGGAATTCCCACCCTGTCTCTGTCTCTTCCAACTCATACTTACCTGGCAGGGGAGATACCATGATCATCAAGGTGGTTCACCCAGGGCGAGGCTCAGCCATTGCACGCCGGCTGTGCTGACCCCTGCGAATTCCCCAAATGTGGGAATCTCGACTGCACAATTTCTGGTAGTGGGGGACTGCGTTCGCGCTCTCCCCTGATCATTATGTTGAATAAAAAAAATAAAAAAAGCGATTCTTAAGTGGAGCTGGACATGCTGCTGTTCAGCATGCCGCCTCACTGACGTAATTGACACCGGAGGAACATAAGTGCTCAAACCTGGGTAAACTGTTATGCCAAGTGGCCCCTGCAGAACCAGACCCACCTCTGGAGCTCACCCCCAACCCGGCTCACCATCCGACCCCGTGGACCCACACTTAAGCACACCCCCTGAGTTAAAGACCCTATTTGGCCAATTTAGATTCTCGTGCCCCTGGTACTCCAGAATAAGAGACACTCTGGATGATAACTGACATTTGGGTTAAGAGAAGAGAATGACATTGCAACTACATTAGTATGGGCAATACAGCTAGTCCCATTGCACATAGCCCAATGGCAGTTATTGTGGGGCTGTGTTTGCTTTCTCAGAAGGAGAAACTGCTTGCCAAGGGAAGCTAATATGCTAAAGGCATTGAACTCTGGGATTATGCGAACCGTGAACTGGAGGGCTGTGTCTGGGAGTTCCCACCCTGTCTCTGTCTCTTCCAACTCATACTTACCTGGCAGGGGAGATACCATGATCATCAAGGTGGTTCACCCAGGGCGAGGCTCAGCCATTGCACGCCGGCTGTGCTGACCCCTGCGAATTCCCCAAATGTGGGAATCTCGACTGCACAATTTCTGGTAGTGGGGGACTGCGTTCGCGCTCTCCCCTGATCATTATGTTGAATAAAAAAAATAAAAAAAGCGATTCTTAAGTGGAGCTGGACATGCTGCTGTTCAGCATGCCGCCTCACTGACATAATTGACACCGGAGGAACATAAGTGCTCAAACCTGGGTAAACTGTTATGCCAAGTGGCCCCTGCAGAACCAGACCCACCTCTGGAGCTCACCCCCAACCCGGCTCACCATCCGACCCCGTGGACCCACACTTAAGCACACCCCCTGAGTTAAAGACCCTATTTGGCCAATTTAGATTCTCGTGCCCCTGGTACTCCAGAATAAGAGACACTCTGGATGATAACTGACATTTGGGTTAAGAGAAGAGAATGACATTGCAACTACATTAGTATGGGCAATACAGCTAGTCCCATTGCACATAGCCCAATGGCAGTTATTGTGGGGCTGTGTTTGCTTTCTGAGAAGGAGAAACTGCTTGCCAAGGGAAGCTAATATGCTAAAGGCATTGAACTCTGGGATTATGCCATCTGCGAACCGTGAACTGGAGGGCTGTGTCTGGGAATTCCCACCCTGTCTCTGTCTCTTCCAACTCATACTTACCTGGCAGGGGAGATACCATGATCATCAAGGTGGTTCACCCAGGGCGAGGCTCAGCCATTGCACGCCGGCTGTGCTGACCCCTGCGAATTCCCCAAATGTGGGAATCTCGACTGCACAATTTCTGGTAGTGGGGGACTGCGTTCGCGCTCTCCCCTGATCATTATGTTGAATAAAAAAAGCGATTCTTAAGTGGAGCTGGACATGCTGCTGTTCAGCATGCCGCCTCACTGACATAATTGACACCGGAGGAACATAAGTGCTCAAACCTGGGTAAACTGTTATGCCAAGTGGCCCCTGCAGAACCAGACCCACCTCTGGAGCTCACCCCCAACCCGGCTCACCATCCGACCCCGTGGACCCACACTTAAGCACACCCCCTGAGTTAAAGACCCTATTTGGCCAATTTAGATTCTCGTGCCCCTGGTACTCCAGAATAAGAGACACTCTGGATGATAACTGACATTTGGGTTAAGAGAAGAGAATGACATTGCAACTACATTAGTATGGGCAATACAGCTAGTCCCATTGCACATAGCCCAATGGCAGTTATTGTGGGGCTGTGTTTGCTTTCTGAGAAGGAGAAACTGCTTGCCAAGGGAAGCTAATATGCTAAAGGCATTGAACTCTGGGATTATGCCATCTGCGAACCGTGAACTGGAGGGCTGTGTCTGGGAATTCCCACCCTGTCTCTGTCTCTTCCAACTCATACTTACCTGGCAGGGGAGATACCATGATCATCAAGGTGGTTCACCCAGGGCGAGGCTCAGCCATTGCACGCCGGCTGTGCTGACCCCTGCGAATTCCCCAAATGTGGGAATCTCGACTGCACAATTTCTGGTAGTGGGGGACTGCGTTCGCGCTCTCCCCTGATCATTATGTTGAATAAAAAAAATAAAAAAAGCGATTCTTAAGTGGAGCTGGACATGCTGCTGTTCAGCATGCCGCCTCACTGACGTAATTGACACCGGAGGAACATAAGTGCTCAAACCTGGGTAAACTGTTATGCCAAGTGGCCCCTGCAGAACCAGACCCACCTCTGGAGCTCACCCCCAACCCGGCTCACCATCCGACCCCGTGGACCCACACTTAAGCACACCCCCTGAGTTAAAGACCCTATTTGGCCAATTTAGATTCTCGTGCCCCTGGTACTCCAGAATAAGAGACACTCTGGATGATAACTGACATTTGGGTTAAGAGAAGAGAATGACATTGCAACTACATTAGTATGGGCAATACAGCTAGTCCCATTGCAAATAGCCCAATGGCAGTTATTGTGGGGCTGTGTTTGCTTTCTGAGAAGGAGAAACTGCTTGCCAAGGGAAGCTAATATGCTAAAGGCATTGAACTCTGGGATTATGCCATCTGCGAACCGTGAACTGGAGGGCTGTGTCTGGGAATTCCCACCCTGTCTCTGTCTCTTCCAACTCATACTTACCTGGCAGGGGAGATACCATGATCATCAAGGTGGTTCACCCAGGGCGAGGCTCAGCCATTGCACGCCGGCTGTGCTGACCCCTGCGAATTCCCCAAATGTGGGAATCTCGACTGCACAATTTCTGGTAGTGGGGGACTGCGTTCGCGCTCTCCCCTGATCATTATGTTGAATAAAAAAAATAAAAAAAGCGATTCTTAAGTGGAGCTGGACATGCTGCTGTTCAGCATGCCGCCTCACTGACGTAATTGACACCGGAGGAACATAAGTGCTCAAACCTGGGTAAACTGTTATGCCAAGTGGCCCCTGCAGAACCAGACCCACCTCTGGAGCTCACCCCCAACCCGGCTCACCATCCGACCCCGTGGACCCACACTTAAGCACACCCCCTGAGTTAAAGACCCTATTTGGCCAATTTAGATTCTCGTGCCCCTGGTACTCCAGAATAAGAGACACTCTGGATGATAACTGACATTTGGGTTAAGAGAAGAGAATGACATTGCAACTACATTAGTATGGGCAATACAGCTAGTCCCATTGCACATAGCCCAATGGCAGTTATTGTGGGGCTGTGTTTGCTTTCTCAGAAGGAGAAACTGCTTGCCAAGGGAAGCTAATATGCTAAAGGCATTGAACTCTGGGATTATGCGAACCGTGAACTGGAGGGCTGTGTCTGGGAGTTCCCACCCTGTCTCTGTCTCTTCCAACTCATACTTACCTGGCAGGGGAGATACCATGATCATCAAGGTGGTTCACCCAGGGCGAGGCTCAGCCATTGCACGCCGGCTGTGCTGACCCCTGCGAATTCCCCAAATGTGGGAATCTCGACTGCACAATTTCTGGTAGTGGGGGACTGCGTTCGCGCTCTCCCCTGATCATTATGTTGAATAAAATAAAAAAAGCGATTCTTAAGTGGAGCTGGACATGCTGCTGTTCAGCATGCCGCCTCACTGACGTAATTGACACCGGAGGAACATAAGTGCTCAAACCTGGGTAAACTGTTATGCCAAGTGGCCCCTGCAGAACCAGACCCACCTCTGGAGCTCACCCCCAACCCGGCTCACCATCCGACCCCGTGGACCCACACTTAAGCACACCCCCTGAGTTAAAGACCCTATTTGGCCAATTTAGATTCTCGTGCCCCTGGTACTCCAGAATAAGAGACACTCTGGATGATAACTGACATTTGGGTTAAGAGAAGAGAATGACATTGCAACTACATTAGTATGGGCAATACAGCTAGTCCCATTGCACATAGCCCAATGGCAGTTATTGTGGGGCTGTGTTTGCTTTCTGAGAAGGAGAAACTGCTTGCCAAGGGAAGCTAATATGCTAAAGGCATTGAACTCTGGGATTATGCCATCTGCGAACCGTGAACTGGAGGGCTGTGTCTGGGAATTCCCACCCTGTCTCTGTCTCTTCCAACTCATACTTACCTGGCAGGGGAGATACCATGATCATCAAGGTGGTTCACCCAGGGCGAGGCTCAGCCATTGCACGCCGGCTGTGCTGACCCCTGCGAATTCCCCAAATGTGGGAATCTCGACTGCACAATTTCTGGTAGTGGGGGACTGCGTTCGCGCTCTCCCCTGATCATTATGTTGAATAAAAAAAATAAAAAAAGCGATTCTTAAGTGGAGCTGGACATGCTGCTGTTCAGCATGCCGCCTCACTGACGTAATTGACACCGGAGGAACATAAGTGCTCAAACCTGGGTAAACTGTTATGCCAAGTGGCCCCTGCAGAACCAGACCCACCTCTGGAGCTCACCCCCAACCCGGCTCACCATCCGACCCCGTGGACCCACACTTAAGCACACCCCCTGAGTTAAAGACCCTATTTGGCCAATTTAGATTCTCGTGCCCCTGGTACTCCAGAATAAGAGACACTCTGGATGATAACTGACATTTGGGTTAAGAGAAGAGAATGACATTGCAACTACATTAGTATGGGCAATACAGCTAGTCCCATTGCACATAGCCCAATGGCAGTTATTGTGGGGCTGTGTTTGCTTTCTGAGAAGGAGAAACTGCTTGCCAAGGGAAGCTAATATGCTAAAGGCATTGAACTCTGGGATTATGCCATCTGCGAACCGTGAACTGGAGGGCTGTGTCTGGGAATTCCCACCCTGTCTCTGTCTCTTCCAACTCATACTTACCTGGCAGGGGAGATACCATGATCATCAAGGTGGTTCACCCAGGGCGAGGCTCAGCCATTGCACGCCGGCTGTGCTGACCCCTGCGAATTCCCCAAATGTGGGAATCTCGACTGCACAATTTCTGGTAGTGGGGGACTGCGTTCGCGCTCTCCCCTGATCATTATGTTGAATAAAAAAAATAAAAAAAGCGATTCTTAAGTGGAGCTGGACATGCTGCTGTTCAGCATGCCGCCTCACTGACATAATTGACACCGGAGGAACATAAGTGCTCAAACCTGGGTAAACTGTTATGCCAAGTGGCCCCTGCAGAACCAGACCCACCTCTGGAGCTCACCCCCAACCCGGCTCACCATCCGACCCCGTGGACCCACACTTAAGCACACCCCCTGAGTTAAAGACCCTATTTGGCCAATTTAGATTCTCGTGCCCCTGGTACTCCAGAATAAGAGACACTCTGGATGATAACTGACATTTGGGTTAAGAGAAGAGAATGACATTGCAACTACATTAGTATGGGCAATACAGCTAGTCCCATTGCACATAGCCCAATGGCAGTTATTGTGGGGCTGTGTTTGCTTTCTGAGAAGGAGAAACTGCTTGCCAAGGGAAGCTAATATGCTAAAGGCATTGAACTCTGGGATTATGCCATCTGCGAACCGTGAACTGGAGGGCTGTGTCTGGGAATTCCCACCCTGTCTCTGTCTCTTCCAACTCATACTTACCTGGCAGGGGAGATACCATGATCATCAAGGTGGTTCACCCAGGGCGAGGCTCAGCCATTGCACGCCGGCTGTGCTGACCCCTGCGAATTCCCCAAATGTGGGAATCTCGACTGCACAATTTCTGGTAGTGGGGGACTGCGTTCGCGCTCTCCCCTGATCATTATGTTGAATAAAAAAAATAAAAAAAGCGATTCTTAAGTGGAGCTGGACATGCTGCTGTTCAGCATGCCGCCTCACTGACGTAATTGACACCGGAGGAACATAAGTGCTCAAACCTGGGTAAACTGTTATGCCAAGTGGCCCCTGCAGAACCAGACCCACCTCTGGAGCTCACCCCCAACCCGGCTCACCATCCGACCCCGTGGACCCACACTTAAGCACACCCCCTGAGTTAAAGACCCTATTTGGCCAATTTAGATTCTCGTGCCCCTGGTACTCCAGAATAAGAGACACTCTGGATGATAACTGACATTTGGGTTAAGAGAAGAGAATGACATTGCAACTACATTAGTATGGGCAATACAGCTAGTCCCATTGCACATAGCCCAATGGCAGTTATTGTGGGGCTGTGTTTGCTTTCTGAGAAGGAGAAACTGCTTGCCAAGGGAAGCTAATATGCTAAAGGCATTGAACTCTGGGATTATGCCATCTGCGAACCGTGAACTGGAGGGCTGTGTCTGGGAATTCCCACCCTGTCTCTGTCTCTTCCAACTCATACTTACCTGGCAGGGGAGATACCATGATCATCAAGGTGGTTCACCCAGGGCGAGGCTCAGCCATTGCACGCCGGCTGTGCTGACCCCTGCGAATTCCCCAAATGTGGGAATCTCGACTGCACAATTTCTGGTAGTGGGGGACTGCGTTCGCGCTCTCCCCTGATCATTATGTTGAATAAAAAAAATAAAAAAAGCGATTCTTAAGTGGAGCTGGACATGCTGCTGTTCAGCATGCCGCCTCACTGACGTAATTGACACCGGAGGAACATAAGTGCTCAAACCTGGGTAAACTGTTATGCCAAGTGGCCCCTGCAGAACCAGACCCACCTCTGGAGCTCACCCCCAACCCGGCTCACCATCCGACCCCGTGGACCCACACTTAAGCACACCCCCTGAGTTAAAGACCCTATTTGGCCAATTTAGATTCTCGTGCCCCTGGTACTCCAGAATAAGAGACACTCTGGATGATAACTGACATTTGGGTTAAGAGAAGAGAATGACATTGCAACTACATTAGTATGGGCAATACAGCTAGTCCCATTGCACATAGCCCAATGGCAGTTATTGTGGGGCTGTGTTTGCTTTCTCAGAAGGAGAAACTGCTTGCCAAGGGAAGCTAATATGCTAAAGGCATTGAACTCTGGGATTATGCGAACCGTGAACTGGAGGGCTGTGTCTGGGAGTTCCCACCCTGTCTCTGTCTCTTCCAACTCATACTTACCTGGCAGGGGAGATACCATGATCATCAAGGTGGTTCACCCAGGGCGAGGCTCAGCCATTGCACGCCGGCTGTGCTGACCCCTGCGAATTCCCCAAATGTGGGAATCTCGACTGCACAATTTCTGGTAGTGGGGGACTGCGTTCGCGCTCTCCCCTGATCATTATGTTGAATAAAAAAAATAAAAAAAGCGATTCTTAAGTGGAGCTGGACATGCTGCTGTTCAGCATGCCGCCTCACTGACATAATTGACACCGGAGGAACATAAGTGCTCAAACCTGGGTAAACTGTTATGCCAAGTGGCCCCTGCAGAACCAGACCCACCTCTGGAGCTCACCCCCAACCCGGCTCACCATCCGACCCCGTGGACCCACACTTAAGCACACCCCCTGAGTTAAAGACCCTATTTGGCCAATTTAGATTCTCGTGCCCCTGGTACTCCAGAATAAGAGACACTCTGGATGATAACTGACATTTGGGTTAAGAGAAGAGAATGACATTGCAACTACATTAGTATGGGCAATACAGCTAGTCCCATTGCACATAGCCCAATGGCAGTTATTGTGGGGCTGTGTTTGCTTTCTGAGAAGGAGAAACTGCTTGCCAAGGGAAGCTAATATGCTAAAGGCATTGAACTCTGGGATTATGCCATCTGCGAACCGTGAACTGGAGGGCTGTGTCTGGGAATTCCCACCCTGTCTCTGTCTCTTCCAACTCATACTTACCTGGCAGGGGAGATACCATGATCATCAAGGTGGTTCACCCAGGGCGAGGCTCAGCCATTGCACGCCGGCTGTGCTGACCCCTGCGAATTCCCCAAATGTGGGAATCTCGACTGCACAATTTCTGGTAGTGGGGGACTGCGTTCGCGCTCTCCCCTGATCATTATGTTGAATAAAAAAAATAAAAAAAGCGATTCTTAAGTGGAGCTGGACATGCTGCTGTTCAGCATGCCGCCTCACTGACATAATTGACACCGGAGGAACATAAGTGCTCAAACCTGGGTAAACTGTTATGCCAAGTGGCCCCTGCAGAACCAGACCCACCTCTGGAGCTCACCCCCAACCCGGCTCACCATCCGACCCCGTGGACCCACACTTAAGCACACCCCCTGAGTTAAAGACCCTATTTGGCCAATTTAGATTCTCGTGCCCCTGGTACTCCAGAATAAGAGACACTCTGGATGATAACTGACATTTGGGTTAAGAGAAGAGAATGACATTGCAACTACATTAGTATGGGCAATACAGCTAGTCCCATTGCACATAGCCCAATGGCAGTTATTGTGGGGCTGTGTTTGCTTTCTGAGAAGGAGAAACTGCTTGCCAAGGGAAGCTAATATGCTAAAGGCATTGAACTCTGGGATTATGCCATCTGCGAACCGTGAACTGGAGGGCTGTGTCTGGGAATTCCCACCCTGTCTCTGTCTCTTCCAACTCATACTTACCTGGCAGGGGAGATACCATGATCATCAAGGTGGTTCACCCAGGGCGAGGCTCAGCCATTGCACGCCGGCTGTGCTGACCCCTGCGAATTCCCCAAATGTGGGAATCTCGACTGCACAATTTCTGGTAGTGGGGGACTGCGTTCGCGCTCTCCCCTGATCATTATGTTGAATAAAAAAAATAAAAAAAGCGATTCTTAAGTGGAGCTGGACATGCTGCTGTTCAGCATGCCGCCTCACTGACATAATTGACACCGGAGGAACATAAGTGCTCAAACCTGGGTAAACTGTTATGCCAAGTGGCCCCTGCAGAACCAGACCCACCTCTGGAGCTCACCCCCAACCCGGCTCACCATCCGACCCCGTGGACCCACACTTAAGCACACCCCCTGAGTTAAAGACCCTATTTGGCCAATTTAGATTCTCGTGCCCCTGGTACTCCAGAATAAGAGACACTCTGGATGATAACTGACATTTGGGTTAAGAGAAGAGAATGACATTGCAACTACATTAGTATGGGCAATACAGCTAGTCCCATTGCACATAGCCCAATGGCAGTTATTGTGGGGCTGTGTTTGCTTTCTGAGAAGGAGAAACTGCTTGCCAAGGGAAGCTAATATGCTAAAGGCATTGAACTCTGGGATTATGCCATCTGCGAACCGTGAACTGGAGGGCTGTGTCTGGGAATTCCCACCCTGTCTCTGTCTCTTCCAACTCATACTTACCTGGCAGGGGAGATACCATGATCATCAAGGTGGTTCACCCAGGGCGAGGCTCAGCCATTGCACGCCGGCTGTGCTGACCCCTGCGAATTCCCCAAATGTGGGAATCTCGACTGCACAATTTCTGGTAGTGGGGGACTGCGTTCGCGCTCTCCCCTGATCATTATGTTGAATAAAAAAAATAAAAAAAGCGATTCTTAAGTGGAGCTGGACATGCTGCTGTTCAGCATGCCGCCTCACTGACGTAATTGACACCGGAGGAACATAAGTGCTCAAACCTGGGTAAACTGTTATGCCAAGTGGCCCCTGCAGAACCAGACCCACCTCTGGAGCTCACCCCCAACCCGGCTCACCATCCGACCCCGTGGACCCACACTTAAGCACACCCCCTGAGTTAAAGACCCTATTTGGCCAATTTAGATTCTCGTGCCCCTGGTACTCCAGAATAAGAGACACTCTGGATGATAACTGACATTTGGGTTAAGAGAAGAGAATGACATTGCAACTACATTAGTATGGGCAATACAGCTAGTCCCATTGCACATAGCCCAATGGCAGTTATTGTGGGGCTGTGTTTGCTTTCTGAGAAGGAGAAACTGCTTGCCAAGGGAAGCTAATATGCTAAAGGCATTGAACTCTGGGATTATGCCATCTGCGAACCGTGAACTGGAGGGCTGTGTCTGGGAATTCCCACCCTGTCTCTGTCTCTTCCAACTCATACTTACCTGGCAGGGGAGATACCATGATCATCAAGGTGGTTCACCCAGGGCGAGGCTCAGCCATTGCACGCCGGCTGTGCTGACCCCTGCGAATTCCCCAAATGTGGGAATCTCGACTGCACAATTTCTGGTAGTGGGGGACTGCGTTCGCGCTCTCCCCTGATCATTATGTTGAATAAAAAAAATAAAAAAAGCGATTCTTAAGTGGAGCTGGACATGCTGCTGTTCAGCATGCCGCCTCACTGACGTAATTGACACCGGAGGAACATAAGTGCTCAAACCTGGGTAAACTGTTATGCCAAGTGGCCCCTGCAGAACCAGACCCACCTCTGGAGCTCACCCCCAACCCGGCTCACCATCCGACCCCGTGGACCCACACTTAAGCACACCCCCTGAGTTAAAGACCCTATTTGGCCAATTTAGATTCTCGTGCCCCTGGTACTCCAGAATAAGAGACACTCTGGATGATAACTGACATTTGGGTTAAGAGAAGAGAATGACATTGCAACTACATTAGTATGGGCAATACAGCTAGTCCCATTGCAAATAGCCCAATGGCAGTTATTGTGGGGCTGTGTTTGCTTTCTGAGAAGGAGAAACTGCTTGCCAAGGGAAGCTAATATGCTAAAGGCATTGAACTCTGGGATTATGCCATCTGCGAACCGTGAACTGGAGGGCTGTGTCTGGGAATTCCCACCCTGTCTCTGTCTCTTCCAACTCATACTTACCTGGCAGGGGAGATACCATGATCATCAAGGTGGTTCACCCAGGGCGAGGCTCAGCCATTGCACGCCGGCTGTGCTGACCCCTGCGAATTCCCCAAATGTGGGAATCTCGACTGCACAATTTCTGGTAGTGGGGGACTGCGTTCGCGCTCTCCCCTGATCATTATGTTGAATAAAAAAAATAAAAAAAGCGATTCTTAAGTGGAGCTGGACATGCTGCTGTTCAGCATGCCGCCTCACTGACGTAATTGACACCGGAGGAACATAAGTGCTCAAACCTGGGTAAACTGTTATGCCAAGTGGCCCCTGCAGAACCAGACCCACCTCTGGAGCTCACCCCCAACCCGGCTCACCATCCGACCCCGTGGACCCACACTTAAGCACACCCCCTGAGTTAAAGACCCTATTTGGCCAATTTAGATTCTCGTGCCCCTGGTACTCCAGAATAAGAGACACTCTGGATGATAACTGACATTTGGGTTAAGAGAAGAGAATGACATTGCAACTACATTAGTATGGGCAATACAGCTAGTCCCATTGCACATAGCCCAATGGCAGTTATTGTGGGGCTGTGTTTGCTTTCTCAGAAGGAGAAACTGCTTGCCAAGGGAAGCTAATATGCTAAAGGCATTGAACTCTGGGATTATGCGAACCGTGAACTGGAGGGCTGTGTCTGGGAGTTCCCACCCTGTCTCTGTCTCTTCCAACTCATACTTACCTGGCAGGGGAGATACCATGATCATCAAGGTGGTTCACCCAGGGCGAGGCTCAGCCATTGCACGCCGGCTGTGCTGACCCCTGCGAATTCCCCAAATGTGGGAATCTCGACTGCACAATTTCTGGTAGTGGGGGACTGCGTTCGCGCTCTCCCCTGATCATTATGTTGAATAAAAAAAATAAAAAAAGCGATTCTTAAGTGGAGCTGGACATGCTGCTGTTCAGCATGCCGCCTCACTGACATAATTGACACCGGAGGAACATAAGTGCTCAAACCTGGGTAAACTGTTATGCCAAGTGGCCCCTGCAGAACCAGACCCACCTCTGGAGCTCACCCCCAACCCGGCTCACCATCCGACCCCGTGGACCCACACTTAAGCACACCCCCTGAGTTAAAGACCCTATTTGGCCAATTTAGATTCTCGTGCCCCTGGTACTCCAGAATAAGAGACACTCTGGATGATAACTGACATTTGGGTTAAGAGAAGAGAATGACATTGCAACTACATTAGTATGGGCAATACAGCTAGTCCCATTGCACATAGCCCAATGGCAGTTATTGTGGGGCTGTGTTTGCTTTCTGAGAAGGAGAAACTGCTTGCCAAGGGAAGCTAATATGCTAAAGGCATTGAACTCTGGGATTATGCCATCTGCGAACCGTGAACTGGAGGGCTGTGTCTGGGAATTCCCACCCTGTCTCTGTCTCTTCCAACTCATACTTACCTGGCAGGGGAGATACCATGATCATCAAGGTGGTTCACCCAGGGCGAGGCTCAGCCATTGCACGCCGGCTGTGCTGACCCCTGCGAATTCCCCAAATGTGGGAATCTCGACTGCACAATTTCTGGTAGTGGGGGACTGCGTTCGCGCTCTCCCCTGATCATTATGTTGAATAAAAAAAATAAAAAAAGCGATTCTTAAGTGGAGCTGGACATGCTGCTGTTCAGCATGCCGCCTCACTGACATAATTGACACCGGAGGAACATAAGTGCTCAAACCTGGGTAAACTGTTATGCCAAGTGGCCCCTGCAGAACCAGACCCACCTCTGGAGCTCACCCCCAACCCGGCTCACCATCCGACCCCGTGGACCCACACTTAAGCACACCCCCTGAGTTAAAGACCCTATTTGGCCAATTTAGATTCTCGTGCCCCTGGTACTCCAGAATAAGAGACACTCTGGATGATAACTGACATTTGGGTTAAGAGAAGAGAATGACATTGCAACTACATTAGTATGGGCAATACAGCTAGTCCCATTGCACATAGCCCAATGGCAGTTATTGTGGGGCTGTGTTTGCTTTCTGAGAAGGAGAAACTGCTTGCCAAGGGAAGCTAATATGCTAAAGGCATTGAACTCTGGGATTATGCCATCTGCGAACCGTGAACTGGAGGGCTGTGTCTGGGAATTCCCACCCTGTCTCTGTCTCTTCCAACTCATACTTACCTGGCAGGGGAGATACCATGATCATCAAGGTGGTTCACCCAGGGCGAGGCTCAGCCATTGCACGCCGGCTGTGCTGACCCCTGCGAATTCCCCAAATGTGGGAATCTCGACTGCACAATTTCTGGTAGTGGGGGACTGCGTTCGCGCTCTCCCCTGATCATTATGTTGAATAAAAAAAATAAAAAAAGCGATTCTTAAGTGGAGCTGGACATGCTGCTGTTCAGCATGCCGCCTCACTGACATAATTGACACCGGAGGAACATAAGTGCTCAAACCTGGGTAAACTGTTATGCCAAGTGGCCCCTGCAGAACCAGACCCACCTCTGGAGCTCACCCCCAACCCGGCTCACCATCCGACCCCGTGGACCCACACTTAAGCACACCCCCTGAGTTAAAGACCCTATTTGGCCAATTTAGATTCTCGTGCCCCTGGTACTCCAGAATAAGAGACACTCTGGATGATAACTGACATTTGGGTTAAGAGAAGAGAATGACATTGCAACTACATTAGTATGGGCAATACAGCTAGTCCCATTGCACATAGCCCAATGGCAGTTATTGTGGGGCTGTGTTTGCTTTCTGAGAAGGAGAAACTGCTTGCCAAGGGAAGCTAATATGCTAAAGGCATTGAACTCTGGGATTATGCCATCTGCGAACCGTGAACTGGAGGGCTGTGTCTGGGAATTCCCACCCTGTCTCTGTCTCTTCTAACTCATACTTACCTGGCAGGGGAGATACCATGATCATCAAGGTGGTTCACCCAGGGCGAGGCTCAGCCATTGCACGCCGGCTGTGCTGACCCCTGCGAATTCCCCAAATGTGGGAATCTCGACTGCACAATTTCTGGTAGTGGGGGACTGCGTTCGCGCTCTCCCCTGATCATTATGTTGAATAAAAAAAATAAAAAAAGCGATTCTTAAGTGGAGCTGGACATGCTGCTGTTCAGCATGCCGCCTCACTGACATAATTGACACCGGAGGAACATAAGTGCTCAAACCTGGGTAAACTGTTATGCCAAGTGGCCCCTGCAGAACCAGACCCACCTCTGGAGCTCACCCCCAACCCGGCTCACCATCCGACCCCGTGGACCCACACTTAAGCACACCCCCTGAGTTAAAGACCCTATTTGGCCAATTTAGATTCTCGTGCCCCTGGTACTCCAGAATAAGAGACACTCTGGATGATAACTGACATTTGGGTTAAGAGAAGAGAATGACATTGCAACTACATTAGTATGGGCAATACAGCTAGTCCCATTGCACATAGCCCAATGGCAGTTATTGTGGGGCTGTGTTTGCTTTCTGAGAAGGAGAAACTGCTTGCCAAGGGAAGCTAATATGCTAAAGGCATTGAACTCTGGGATTATGCCATCTGCGAACCGTGAACTGGAGGGCTGTGTCTGGGAATTCCCACCCTGTCTCTGTCTCTTCCAACTCATACTTACCTGGCAGGGGAGATACCATGATCATCAAGGTGGTTCACCCAGGGCGAGGCTCAGCCATTGCACGCCGGCTGTGCTGACCCCTGCGAATTCCCCAAATGTGGGAATCTCGACTGCACAATTTCTGGTAGTGGGGGACTGCGTTCGCGCTCTCCCCTGATCATTATGTTGAATAAAAAAAATAAAAAAAGCGATTCTTAAGTGGAGCTGGACATGCTGCTGTTCAGCATGCCGCCTCACTGACATAATTGACACCGGAGGAACATAAGTGCTCAAACCTGGGTAAACTGTTATGCCAAGTGGCCCCTGCAGAACCAGACCCACCTCTGGAGCTCACCCCCAACCCGGCTCACCATCCGACCCCGTGGACCCACACTTAAGCACACCCCCTGAGTTAAAGACCCTATTTGGCCAATTTAGATTCTCGTGCCCCTGGTACTCCAGAATAAGAGACACTCTGGATGATAACTGACATTTGGGTTAAGAGAAGAGAATGACATTGCAACTACATTAGTATGGGCAATACAGCTAGTCCCATTGCACATAGCCCAATGGCAGTTATTGTGGGGCTGTGTTTGCTTTCTGAGAAGGAGAAACTGCTTGCCAAGGGAAGCTAATATGCTAAAGGCATTGAACTCTGGGATTATGCCATCTGCGAACCGTGAACTGGAGGGCTGTGTCTGGGAATTCCCACCCTGTCTCTGTCTCTTCCAACTCATACTTACCTGGCAGGGGAGATACCATGATCATCAAGGTGGTTCACCCAGGGCGAGGCTCAGCCATTGCACGCCGGCTGTGCTGACCCCTGCGAATTCCCCAAATGTGGGAATCTCGACTGCACAATTTCTGGTAGTGGGGGACTGCGTTCGCGCTCTCCCCTGATCATTATGTTGAATAAAAAAAATAAAAAAAGCGATTCTTAAGTGGAGCTGGACATGCTGCTGTTCAGCATGCCGCCTCACTGACGTAATTGACACCGGAGGAACATAAGTGCTCAAACCTGGGTAAACTGTTATGCCAAGTGGCCCCTGCAGAACCAGACCCACCTCTGGAGCTCACCCCCAACCCGGCTCACCATCCGACCCCGTGGACCCACACTTAAGCACACCCCCTGAGTTAAAGACCCTATTTGGCCAATTTAGATTCTCGTGCCCCTGGTACTCCAGAATAAGAGACACTCTGGATGATAACTGACATTTGGGTTAAGAGAAGAGAATGACATTGCAACTACATTAGTATGGGCAATACAGCTAGTCCCATTGCAAATAGCCCAATGGCAGTTATTGTGGGGCTGTGTTTGCTTTCTGAGAAGGAGAAACTGCTTGCCAAGGGAAGCTAATATGCTAAAGGCATTGAACTCTGGGATTATGCCATCTGCGAACCGTGAACTGGAGGGCTGTGTCTGGGAATTCCCACCCTGTCTCTGTCTCTTCCAACTCATACTTACCTGGCAGGGGAGATACCATGATCATCAAGGTGGTTCACCCAGGGCGAGGCTCAGCCATTGCACGCCGGCTGTGCTGACCCCTGCGAATTCCCCAAATGTGGGAATCTCGACTGCACAATTTCTGGTAGTGGGGGACTGCGTTCGCGCTCTCCCCTGATCATTATGTTGAATAAAAAAAATAAAAAAAGCGATTCTTAAGTGGAGCTGGACATGCTGCTGTTCAGCATGCCGCCTCACTGACGTAATTGACACCGGAGGAACATAAGTGCTCAAACCTGGGTAAACTGTTATGCCAAGTGGCCCCTGCAGAACCAGACCCACCTCTGGAGCTCACCCCCAACCCGGCTCACCATCCGACCCCGTGGACCCACACTTAAGCACACCCCCTGAGTTAAAGACCCTATTTGGCCAATTTAGATTCTCGTGCCCCTGGTACTCCAGAATAAGAGACACTCTGGATGATAACTGACATTTGGGTTAAGAGAAGAGAATGACATTGCAACTACATTAGTATGGGCAATACAGCTAGTCCCATTGCACATAGCCCAATGGCAGTTATTGTGGGGCTGTGTTTGCTTTCTCAGAAGGAGAAACTGCTTGCCAAGGGAAGCTAATATGCTAAAGGCATTGAACTCTGGGATTATGCGAACCGTGAACTGGAGGGCTGTGTCTGGGAGTTCCCACCCTGTCTCTGTCTCTTCCAACTCATACTTACCTGGCAGGGGAGATACCATGATCATCAAGGTGGTTCACCCAGGGCGAGACTCAGCCATTGCACGCCGGCTGTGCTGACCCCTGCGAATTCCCCAAATGTGGGAATCTCGACTGCACAATTTCTGGTAGTGGGGGACTGCGTTCGCGCTCTCCCCTGATCATTATGTTGAATAAAAAAAATAAAAAAAGCGATTCTTAAGTGGAGCTGGACATGCTGCTGTTCAGCATGCCGCCTCACTGACATAATTGACACCGGAGGAACATAAGTGCTCAAACCTGGGTAAACTGTTATGCCAAGTGGCCCCTGCAGAACCAGACCCACCTCTGGAGCTCACCCCCAACCCGGCTCACCATCCGACCCCGTGGACCCACACTTAAGCACACCCCCTGAGTTAAAGACCCTATTTGGCCAATTTAGATTCTCGTGCCCCTGGTACTCCAGAATAAGAGACACTCTGGATGATAACTGACATTTGGGTTAAGAGAAGAGAATGACATTGCAACTACATTAGTATGGGCAATACAGCTAGTCCCATTGCACATAGCCCAATGGCAGTTATTGTGGGGCTGTGTTTGCTTTCTGAGAAGGAGAAACTGCTTGCCAAGGGAAGCTAATATGCTAAAGGCATTGAACTCTGGGATTATGCCATCTGCGAACCGTGAACTGGAGGGCTGTGTCTGGGAATTCCCACCCTGTCTCTGTCTCTTCCAACTCATACTTACCTGGCAGGGGAGATACCATGATCATCAAGGTGGTTCACCCAGGGCGAGGCTCAGCCATTGCACGCCGGCTGTGCTGACCCCTGCGAATTCCCCAAATGTGGGAATCTCGACTGCACAATTTCTGGTAGTGGGGGACTGCGTTCGCGCTCTCCCCTGATCATTATGTTGAATAAAAAAAATAAAAAAAGCGATTCTTAAGTGGAGCTGGACATGCTGCTGTTCAGCATGCCGCCTCACTGACGTAATTGACACCGGAGGAACATAAGTGCTCAAACCTGGGTAAACTGTTATGCCAAGTGGCCCCTGCAGAACCAGACCCACCTCTGGAGCTCACCCCCAACCCGGCTCACCATCCGACCCCGTGGACCCACACTTAAGAGCACACCCCCTGAGTTAAAGACCCTATTTGGCCAATTTAGATTCTCGTTGCCCCTGGTACTCCAGAATAAGAGACACTCTGGATGATAACTGACATTTGGGTTAAGAGAAGAGAATGACATTGCAACTACATTAGTATGGGCAATACAGCTAGTCCCATTGCACATAGCCCAATGGCAGTTATTGTGGGGCTGTGTTTGCTTTCTGAGAAGGAGAAACTGCTTGCCAAGGGAAGCTAATATGCTAAAGGCATTGAACTCTGGGATTATGCCATCTGCGAACCGTGAACTGGAGGGCTGTGTCTGGGAATTCCCACCCTGTCTCTGTCTCTTCCAACTCATACTTACCGGCAGGGGAGATACCATGATCATCAAGGTGGTTCACCCAGGGCGAGGCTCAGCCATTGCACGCCGGCTGTGCTGACCCCTGCGAATTCCCCAAATGTGGGAATCTCGACTGCACAATTTCTGGTAGTGGGGGACTGCGTTCGCGCTCTCCCCTGATCATTATGTGAATAAAAAAATAAAAAAAGCGATTCTTAAGTGGAGCTGGACATGCTGCTGTTCAGCATGCCGCCTCACTGACATAATTGGACACCGGAGGAACATAAGTGCTCAAACCTGGGTAAACTGTTATGCCAAGTGGCCCCTGCAGAACCAGACCCACCTCTGGAGCTCACCCCCAACCCGGCTCACCATCCGACCCGTGGACCCACACTTAAGCACACCCCCTGAGTTAAAGACCCTATTTGGCCAATTTAGATTCTCGTGCCCCTGGTACTCCAGAATAAGAGACACTCTGGATGATAACTGACATTTGGGTTAAGAGAAGAGAATGACATTGCAACTACATTAGTATGGGCAATACAGCTAGTCCCATTGCACATAGCCCAATGCAGTTATTGTGGGGCTGTGTTTGCTTTCTGAGAAGGAGAAACTGCTTGCCAAGGGAAGCTAATATGCTAAAGGCATTGAACTCTGGGATTATGCCATCTGGCGAACCGTGAACTGGAGGGCTGTGTCTGGGAATTCCCACCCTGTCTCTGTCTCTTCCAAGCTCATACTTACCTGGCAGGGGAGATACCATGATCATCAAGGTGGTTCACCCAGGGCGAGGCTCAGCCATTGCACGCCGGCTGTGCTGACCCCTGCGAATTCCCCAAATGTGGGAATCTCGACTGCACAATTTCTGGTAGTGGGGGACTGCGTTCGCGCTCTCCCCTGATCATTATGTTGAATAAAAAAAATAAAAAAAGCGATTCTTAAGTGGAGCTGGACATGCTGCTGTTCAGCATGCCGCCTCACT
Organism: Myoxocephalus aenaeus; assembly: GCA_038501785.1. Lineage (NCBI taxonomy): Eukaryota > Metazoa > Chordata > Actinopteri > Perciformes > Cottidae > Myoxocephalus > Myoxocephalus aenaeus. The sequence continues at coordinate 23,954 of JBAMJR010000876.1, forward strand.
GACATAATTGACACCGGAGGAACATAAGTGCTCAAACCTGGGTAACTGTTATGCCAAGTGGCCCCTGCAGAACCAGACCCACCTCTGGAGCTCACCCCCAACCCGGCTCACCATCCGACCCCGTGGACCCACACTTAAGCACACCCCCTGAGTTAAAGACCCTATTTGGCCAATTTAGATTCTCGTGCCCCTGGTACTCAGAATAAGAGACACTCTGGATGATAACTGACATTTGGGTTAAGAGAAGAGAATGACATTGCAACTACATTAGTATGGGCAATACAGCTAGTCCCATTGCACATAGCCCAATGGCAGTTATTGTGGGGCTGTGTTTGCTTTCTGAGAAGGAGAAACTGCTTGCCAAGGGAAAGCTAATATGCTAAAGGCATTGAACTCTGGATTATGCCATCTGCGAACCGTGAACTGGAGGGCTGTGTCTGGGAAGTCCCACCCTGTCTCTGTCTCTTCCAACTCATACTTACCTGGCAGGGGAGATACCATGATCATCAAGGTGGTTCACCCAGGGCGAGGCTCAGCCATTGCACGCCGGCTGTGCTGACCCCTGCGAATTCCCCAAATGTGGGAATCTCGACCTGCACAATTTCTGGTAGTGGGGGACTGCGTTCGCGCTCTCCCCTGATCATTATGTTGAATAAAAAAAATAAAAAAAGCGATTCTTAAGTGGAGCTGGACATGCTGCTGTTCAGCATGCCGCCTCACTGACATAATTGACACCGGAGGAACATAAGTGCTCAAACCTGGGTAAACTGTTATGCCAAGTGGCCCTGCAGAACCAGACCCACCTCTGGAGCTCACCCCCAACCCGGCTCACCATCCGACCCCGTGGACCCACACTTAAGCACACCCCCTGAGTTAAAGACCCTATTTGGCCAATTTAGATTCTCGTGCCCCTGGTACTCCAGAATAAGAGACACTCTGGATGATAACTGACATTTGGGTTAAGAGAAGAGAATGACATTGCAACTACATTAAGTATGGGCAATACAGCTAGTCCCATTGCACATAGCCCAATGGCAGTTATTGTGGGGCTGTGTTTGCTTTCTGAGAAGGAGAAAACTGCTTGCCAAGGGAAGCTAATATGCTAAAGGCATTGAACTCTGGGATTATGCCATCTGCGAACCGTGAACTGGAGGGCTGTGTCTGGGAATTCCCACCCTGTCTCTGTCTCTTCCAACTCATACTTACCCTGGCAGGGGAGATACCATGATCATCAAGGTGGTTCACCCAGGCGAGGCTCAGCCATTGCACGCCGGCTGTGCTGACCCCTGCGAATTCCCCAAATGTGGGAATCTCGACTGCACAATTTCTGGTAGTGGGGGACTGCGTTCGCGCTCTCCCCTGATCATTATGTTGAATAAAAAAAATAAAAAAAGCGATTCTTAAGTGGAGCTGGACATGCTGCTGTTCAGCATGCCGCCCTCACTGACATAATTGACACCGGAAGGAACATAAGTGCTCAAACCTGGGTAAACTGTTATGCCAAGTGGCCCCTGCAGAACCAGACCCACCTCTGGAGCTCACCCCCAACCCGGCTCACCATCCGACCCCGTGGACCCACACTTAAGCACACCCCCTGAGTTAAAGACCCTATTTGGCAATTTAGATTCTCGTGCCCCTGGTACTCCAGAATAAGAGACACTCTGGATGATAACTGACATTTGGGTTAAGAGAAGAGAATGACATTGCAACTACATTAGTATGGGCAATACAGCTAGTCCCATTGCACATAGCCCAATGGCAGTTATTGTGGGCTGTGTTTGCTTTCTGAGAAGGAGAAACTGCTTGCCAAGGGAAGCTAATATGCTAAAAGGCATTGAACTCTGGGATTATGCCATCTGCGAACCGTGAACTGGAGGGCTGTGTCTGGGAATTCCACCCTGTCTCTGTCTCTTCCAACTCATACTTACCTGGCAGGGGAGAGTACCATGATCATCAAGGTGGTTCACCCAGGGCGAGGCTCAGCCATTTGCACGCCGGCTGTGCTGACCCCTGCGAATTCCCCAAATGTGGGAATCTCGACTGCACAATTTCTGGTAGTGGGGGACTGCGTTCGCGCTCTCCCCTGATCATTATGTTGAATAAAAAAAATAAAAAAAGCGATTCTTAAGTGGAGCTGGACATGCTGCTGTTCAGCATGCCGCCTCACTGACATAATTTGACACCGGAGGAACATAAGTGCTCAAACCTGGGTAAACTGTTATGCCAAGTGGCCCCCTGCAGAACCAGACCCACCTCTGGAGCTCACCCCCAACCCGGCTCACCATCCGACCCCGTGGGACCCACACTTAAGCACACCCCCTGAGTTAAAGACCCTATTTGGCCAATTTAGATTCTCGTGCCCCTGGTACTCCAGAATAAGAGACACTCTGGATGATAACTGACATTTGGGTTAAGAGAAGAGAATGACATTGCAACTACATTAGTATGGGCAATACAGCTAGTCCCATTGCACATAGCCCAATGGCAGTTATTGTGGGGCTGTGTTTGCTTTCTGAGAAGGAGAAACTGCTTGCCAAGGGAAGCTAATATGCTAAAGGCATTGAACTCTGGGATTATGCCATCTGCGAACCGTGAACTGGAGGGCTGTGTCTGGGAATTCCCACCCTGTCTCTGTCTCTTCCAACTCATACTTACCTGGCAGGGAGATACCATGATCATCAAGGTGGTTCACCAGGGCGAGGCTCAGCCATTGCACGCCGGCTGTGCTGACCCCTGCGAATTCCCCAAATGTGGGAATCTCGACTGCACAATTTCTGGTAGTGGGGGACTGCGTTCGCGCTCTCCCCTGATCATTATGTTGAATAAAAAAATAAAAAAAGCGATTCTTAAGTGGAGCTGGACATGCTGCTGTTCAGCATGCCGCCTCACTGACATAATTGACACCGGAGGAACATAAGTGCTCAAACCTGGGTAAACTGTTATGCCAAGTGGCCCCTGCAGAACCAGACCCACCTCTGGAGCTCACCCCCAACCCGGCTCACCATCCGACCCCGTGGACCCACACTTAAGCACACCCCCTGAGTTAAAGACCCTATTTGGCCAATTTAGATTCTCGTGCCCCTGGTACTCCAGAATAAGAGACACTCTGGATGATAACTGACATTTGGGTTAAGAGAAGAGAATGACATTGCAACTACATTAGTATGGGCAATACAGCTAGTCCCATTGCACATAGCCCAATGGCAGTTATTGTGGGGCTGTGTTTGCTTTCTGAGAAGGAGAAACTGCTTGCCAAGGGAAGCTAATATGCTAAAGGCATTGAACTCTGGGATTATGCCATCTGCGAACCGTGAACTGGAGGGCTGTGTCTGGGAATTCCCACCCTGTCTCTGTCTCTTCCAACTCATACTTACCTGGCAGGGGAGATACCATGATCATCAAGGTGGTTCACCCAGGGCGAGGCTCAGCCATTGCACGCCGGCTGTGCTGACCCCTGCGAATTCCCCAAATGTGGGAATCTCGACTGCACAATTTCTGGTAGTGGGGGACTGCGTTCGCGCTCTCCCCTGATCATTATGTTGAATAAAAAAAATAAAAAAAGCGATTCTTAAGTGGAGCTGGACATGCTGCTGTTCAGCATGCGCCTCACTGACATAATTGACACCGGAGGAACATAAGTGCTCAAACCTGGGTAAACTGTTATGCCAAGTGGCCCCTGCAGAACCAGACCCACCTCTGGAGCTCACCCCCAACCCGGCTCACCATCCGACCCCGTGGACCCACACTTAAGCACACCCCCTGAGTTAAAGACCCTATTTGGCCAATTTAGATTCTCGTGCCCCTGGTACTCCAGAATAAGAGACACTCTGGATGATAACTGACATTTGGGTTAAGAGAAGAGAATGACATTGCAACTACATTAGTATGGGCAATACAGCTAGTCCCATTGCACATAGCCCAATGGCAGTTATTGTGGGGCTGTGTTTGCTTTCTGAGAAGGAGAAACTGCTTGCCAAGGGAAGCTAATATGCTAAAGGCATTGAACTCTGGGATTATGCCATCTGCGAACCGTGAACTGGAGGGCTGTGTCTGGGAATTCCCACCCTGTCTCTGTCTCTTCCAACTCATACTTACCTGGCAGGGGAGATACCATGATCATCAGGTGGTTCACCCAGGGCGAGGCTCAGCCATTGCACGCCGGCTGTGCTGACCCCTGCGAATTCCCCAAATGTGGGAATCTCGACTGCACAATTTCTGGTAGTGGGGGACTGCGTTCGCGCTCTCCCCTGATCATTATGTTGAATAAAAAAAATAAAAAAAGCGATTCTTAAGTGGAGCTGGACATGCTGCTGTTCAGCATGCCGCCTCACTGACATAATTGACACCGGAGGAACATAAGTGCTCAAACCTGGGTAAACTGTTATGCCAAGTGGCCCCTGCAGAACCAGACCCACCTCTGGAGCTCACCCCCAACCCGGCTCACCATCCGACCCCGTGGACCCACACTTAAGCACACCCCCTGAGTTAAAGACCCTATTTGGCCAATTTAGATTCTCGTGCCCCTGGTACTCCAGAATAAGAGACACTCTGGATGATAACTGACATTTGGGTTAAGAGAAGAGAATGACATTGCAACTACATTAGTATGGGCAATACAGCTAGTCCCATTGCACATAGCCCAATGGCAGTTATTGTGGGGCTGTGTTTGCTTTCTGAGAAGGAGAAAACTGCTTGCCAAGGGAAGCTAATATGCTAAAGGCATTGAACTCTGGGATTATGCCATCTGCGAACCGTGAACTGGAGGGCTGTGTCTGGGAATTCCCACCCTGTCTCTGTCTCTTCCAACTCATACTTACCTGGCAGGGGAGATACCATGATCATCAAGGTGGTTCACCCAGGGCGAGGCTCAGCCATTGCACGCCGGCTGTGCTGACCCCTGCGAATTCCCCAAATGTGGGAATCTCGACTGCACAATTTCTGGTAGTGGGGGACTGCGTTCGCGCTCTCCCCTGATCATTATGTTGAATAAAAAAAATAAAAAAAGCGATTCTTAAGTGGAGCTGGACATGCTGCTGTTCAGCATGCCGCCTCACTGACATAATTGACACCGGAGGAACATAAGTGCTCAAACCTGGGTAAACTGTTATGCCAAGTGGCCCCTGCAGAACCAGACCCACCTCTGGAGCTCACCCCCAACCCGGCTCACCATCCGACCCCGTGGACCCCACACTTAAGCACACCCCCTGAGTTAAAGACCCTATTTGGCCAATTTAGATTCTCGTGCCCCTGGTACTCCAGAATAAGAGACACTCTGGATGATAACTGACATTTGGGTTAAGAGAAGAGAATGACATTGCAACTACATTAGTATGGGCAATACAGCTAGTCCCATTGCACATAGCCCAATGGCAGTTATTGTGGGGCTGTGTTTGCTTTCTGAGAAGGAGAAACTGCTTGCCAAGGGAAGCTAATATGCTAAAGGCATTGAACTCTGGGATTTATGCCATCTGCGAACCGTGAACTGGAGGGCTGTGTCTGGGAATTCCCACCCTGTCTCTGTCTCTTCCAACTCATACTTACCTGGCAGGGAGATACCATGATCATCAAGGTGGTTCACCCAGGGCGAGGCTCAGCCATTGCACGCCGGCTGTGCTGACCCCTGCGAATTCCCCAAATGTGGGAATCTCGACTGCACAATTTCTGGTAGTGGGGGACTGCGTTCGCGCTCTCCCCTGATCATTATGTTGAATAAAAAAAATAAAAAAAGCGATTCTTAAGTGGAGCTGGACATGCTGCTGTTCAGCATGCCGCCTCACTGACATAATTGACACCGGAGGAACATAAGTGCTCAAACCTGGGTAAACTGTTATGCCAAGTGGCCCCTGCAGAACCAGACCCACCTCTGGAGCTCACCCCCAACCCGGCTCACCATCCGACCCCGTGGACCCACACTTAAGCACACCCCCTGAGTTAAAGACCCTATTTGGCCAATTTAGATTCTCGTGCCCCTGGTACTCCAGAATAAGAGACACTCTGGATGATAACTGACATTTGGGTTAAGAGAAGAGAATGACATTGCAACTACATTAGTATGGGCAATACAGCTAGTCCCATTGCACATAGCCCAATGGCAGTTATTGTGGGGCTGTGTTTGCTTTCTGAGAAGGAGAAACTGCTTGCCAAGGGAAGCTAATATGCTAAAGGCATTGAACTCTGGGATTATGCCATCTGCGAACCGTGAACTGGAGGGCTGTGTCTGGGGAATTCCCACCCTGTCTCTGTCTCTTCCAACTCATACTTACCTGGCAGGGGAGATACCATGATCATCAAGGTGGTTCACCCAGGGCGAGGCTCAGCCATTGCACGCCGGCTGTGCTGACCCCTGCGAATTCCCCAAATGTGGGAATCTCGACTGCACAATTTCTGGTAGTGGGGGACTGCGTTCGCGCTCTCCCCTGATCATTATGTTGAATAAAAAAAATAAAAAAAGCGATTCTTAAGTGGAGCTGGACATGCTGCTGTTCAGCATGCCGCCTCACTGACATAATTGACACCGGAGGAACATAAGTGCTCAAACCTGGGTAAACTGTTATGCCAAGTGGCCCCTGCAGAACCAGACCCACCTCTGGAGCTCACCCCCAACCCGGCTCACCATCCGACCCCGTGGACCCACACTTAAGCACACCCCCTGAGTTAAAGACCCTATTTGGCCAATTAGATTCTCGTGCCCCTGGTACTCCAGAATAAGAGACACTCTGGATGATAACTGACATTTGGGTTAAGAGAAGAGAATGACATTGCAACTACATTAGTATGGGCAATACAGCTAGTCCCATTGCACATAGCCCAATGGCAGTTATTGTGGGGCTTGTGTTTGCTTTCTGAGAAGGAGAAACTGCTTGCCAAGGGAAGCTCTAATATGCTAAAGGCATTGAACTCTGGGATTATGCCATCTGCGAACCGTGAACTGGAGGGCTGTGTCTGGGAATTCCCACCCTGTCTCTGTCTCTTCCAACTCAATACTTACCTGGCAGGGGAGATACCATGATCATCAAGGTGGTTCACCCAGGGCGAGGCTCAGCCATTGCACGCCGGCTGTGCTGACACCCTGCGAATTCCCCAAATGTGGGAATCTCGACTGCACAATTTCTGGTAGTGGGGGACTGCGTTCGCGCTCTCCCCTGATCATTATGTTGAATAAAAAAATAAAAAAAGCGATTCTTAAGTGGAGCTGGACATGCTGCTGTTCAGCATGCCGCCTCACTGACATAATTGACACCGGAGGAACATAAGTGCTCAAACCTGGGTAAACTGTTATGCCAAGTGGCCCCTGCAGAACCAGACCCACCTCTGGAGCTCACCCCCAACCCGGCTCACCATCCGACCCCGTGGACCCACACTTAAGCACACCCCCTGAGTTAAAGACCCTATTTGGCCAATTTAGATTCTCGTGCCCCTGGTACTCCAGAATAAGAGACACTCTGGATGATAACTGACATTTGGGTTAAGAGAAGAGAATGACATTGCAACTACATTAGTATGGGCAATACAGCTAGTCCCATTGCACATAGCCCAATGGCAGTTATTGTGGGGCTGTGTTTGCTTTCTGAGAAGGAGAAACTGCTTGCCAAGGGAAGCTAATATGCTAAAGGCATTGAACTCTGGGATTATGCCATCTGCGAACCGTGAACTGGAGGGCTGTGTCTGGGAATTCCCACCCTGTCTCTGTCTCTTCCAACTCATACTTACCTGGCAGGGGAGATACCATGATCATCAAGGTGGTTCACCCAGGGCGAGGCTCAGCCATTGCACGCCGGCTGTGCTGACCCCTGCGAATTCCCCAAATGTGGGAATCTCGACTGCACAATTTCTGGTAGTGGGGGACTGCGTTCGCGCTCTCCCCTGATCATTATGTTGAATAAAAAAAATAAAAAAAGCGATTCTTAAGTGGAGCTGGACATGCTGCTGTTCAGCATGCCGCCTCACTGACATAATTGACACCGGAGGAACATAAGTGCTCAAACCTGGGTAAACTGTTATGCCAAGTGGCCCCTGCAGAACCAGACCCACCTCTGGAGCTCACCCCCAACCCGGCTCACCATCCGACCCCGTGGACCCACACTTAAGCACACCCCCTGAGTTAAAGACCCTATTTGGCCAATTTAGATTCTCGTGCCCCTGGTACTCCAGAATAAGAGACACTCTGGATGATAACTGACATTTGGGTTAAGAGAAGAGAATGACATTGCAACTACATTAGTATGGGCAATACAGCTAGTCCCATTGCACATAGCCCAATGGCAGTTATTGTGGGGCTGTGTTTGCTTTCTGAGAAGGAGAAACTGCTTGCCAAGGGAAGCTAATATGCTAAAGGCATTGAACTCTGGGATTATGCCATCTGCGAACCGTGAACTGGAGGGCTGTGTCTGGGAATTCCCACCCTGTCTCTGTCTCTTCCAACTCATACTTACCTGGCAGGGGAGATACCATGATCATCAAGGTGGTTCACCCAGGGCGAGGCTCAGCCATTGCACGCCGGCTGTGCTGACCCCTGCGAATTCCCCAAATGTGGGAATCTCGACTGCACAATTTCTGGTAGTGGGGGACTGCGTTCGCGCTCTCCCCTGATCATTATGTTGAATAAAAAAAATAAAAAAAGCGATTCTTAAGTGGAGCTGGACATGCTGCTGTTCAGCATGCCGCCTCACTGACATAATTGACACCGGAGGAACATAAGTGCTCAAACCTGGGTAAACTGTTATGCCAAGTGGCCCCTGCAGAACCAGACCCACCTCTGGAGCTCACCCCCAACCCGGCTCACCATCCGACCCCGTGGACCCACACTTAAGCACACCCCCTGAGTTAAAGACCCTATTTGGCCAATTTAGATTCTCGTGCCCCTGGTACTCCAGAATAAGAGACACTCTGGATGATAACTGACATTTGGGTTAAGAGAAGAGAATGACATTGCAACTACATTAGTATGGGCAATACAGCTAGTCCCATTGCACATAGCCCAATGGCAGTTATTGTGGGGCTGTGTTTGCTTTCTGAGAAGGAGAAACTGCTTGCCAAGGGAAGCTAATATGCTAAAGGCATTGAACTCTGGGATTATGCCATCTGCGAACCGTGAACTGGAGGGCTGTGTCTGGGAATTCCCACCCTGTCTCTGTCTCTTCCAACTCATACTTACCTGGCAGGGGAGATACCATGATCATCAAGGTGGTTCACCCAGGGCGAGGCTCAGCCATTGCACGCCGGCTGTGCTGACCCCTGCGAATTCCCCAAATGTGGGAATCTCGACTGCACAATTTCTGGTAGTGGGGGACTGCGTTCGCGCTCTCCCCTGATCATTATGTTGAATAAAAAAAATAAAAAAAGCGATTCTTAAGTGGAGCTGGACATGCTGCTGTTCAGCATGCCGCCTCACTGACATAATTGACACCGGAGGAACATAAGTGCTCAAACCTGGGTAAACTGTTATGCCAAGTGGCCCCTGCAGAACCAGACCCACCTCTGGAGCTCACCCCCAACCCGGCTCACCATCCGACCCCGTGGACCCACACTTAAGCACACCCCCTGAGTTAAAGACCCTATTTGGCCAATTTAGATTCTCGTGCCCCTGGTACTCCAGAATAAGAGACACTCTGGATGATAACTGACATTTGGGTTAAGAGAAGAGAATGACATTGCAACTACATTAGTATGGGCAATACAGCTAGTCCCATTGCACATAGCCCAATGGCAGTTATTGTGGGGCTGTGTTTGCTTTCTGAGAAGGAGAAACTGCTTGCCAAGGGAAGCTAATATGCTAAAGGCATTGAACTCTGGGATTATGCCATCTGCGAACCGTGAACTGGAGGGCTGTGTCTGGGAATTCCCACCCTGTCTCTGTCTCTTCCAACTCATACTTACCTGGCAGGGGAGATACCATGATCATCAAGGTGGTTCACCCAGGGCGAGGCTCAGCCATTGCACGCCGGCTGTGCTGACCCCTGCGAATTCCCCAAATGTGGGAATCTCGACTGCACAATTTCTGGTAGTGGGGGACTGCGTTCGCGCTCTCCCCTGATCATTATGTTGAATAAAAAAAATAAAAAAAGCGATTCTTAAGTGGAGCTGGACATGCTGCTGTTCAGCATGCCGCCTCACTGACATAATTGACACCGGAGGAACATAAGTGCTCAAACCTGGGTAAACTGTTATGCCAAGTGGCCCCTGCAGAACCAGACCCACCTCTGGAGCTCACCCCCAACCCGGCTCACCATCCGACCCCGTGGACCCACACTTAAGCACACCCCCTGAGTTAAAGACCCTATTTGGCCAATTTAGATTCTCGTGCCCCTGGTACTCCAGAATAAGAGACACTCTGGATGATAACTGACATTTGGGTTAAGAGAAGAGAATGACATTGCAACTACATTAGTATGGGCAATACAGCTAGTCCCATTGCACATAGCCCAATGGCAGTTATTGTGGGGCTGTGTTTGCTTTCTGAGAAGGAGAAACTGCTTGCCAAGGGAAGCTAATATGCTAAAGGCATTGAACTCTGGGATTATGCCATCTGCGAACCGTGAACTGGAGGGCTGTGTCTGGGAATTCCCACCCTGTCTCTGTCTCTTCCAACTCATACTTACCTGGCAGGGGAGATACCATGATCATCAAGGTGGTTCACACCAGGGCGAGGCTCAGCCATTGCACGCCGGCTGTGCTGACCCCTGCGAATTCCCCAAATGTGGGAATCTCGACTGCACAATTTCTGGTAGTGGGGGACTGCGTTCGCGCTCTCCCCTGATCATTATGTTGAATAAAAAAAATAAAAAAAGCGATTCTTAAGTGGAGCTGGACATGCTGCTGTTCAGCATGCCGCCTCACTGACATAATTGACACCGGAGGAACATAAGTGCTCAAACCTGGGTAAACTGTTATGCCAAGTGGCCCCTGCAGAACCAGACCCACCTCTGGAGCTCACCCCCAACCCGGCTCACCATCCGACCCCGTGGACCCACACTTAAGCACACCCCCTGAGTTAAAGACCCTATTTGGCCAATTTAGATTCTCGTGCCCCTGGTACTCCAGAATAAGAGACACTCTGGATGATAACTGACATTTGGGTTAAGAGAAGAGAATGACATTGCAACTACATTAGTATGGGCAATACAGCTAGTCCCATTGCACATAGCCCAATGGCAGTTATTGTGGGGCTGTGTTTGCTTTCTGAGAAGGAGAAACTGCTTGCCAAGGGAAGCTAATATGCTAAAGGCATTGAACTCTGGGATTATGCCATCTGCGAACCGTGAACTGGAGGGCTGTGTCTGGGAATTCCCACCCTGTCTCTGTCTCTTCCAACTCATACTTACCTGGCAGGGGAGATACCATGATCATCAAGGTGGTTCACCCAGGGCGAGGCTCAGCCATTGCACGCCGGCTGTGCTGACCCCTGCGAATTCCCCAAATGTGGGAATCTCGACTGCACAATTTCTGGTAGTGGGGGACTGCGTTCGCGCTCTCCCCTGATCATTATGTTGAATAAAAAAAATAAAAAAAGCGATTCTTAAGTGGAGCTGGACATGCTGCTGTTCAGCATGCCGCCTCACTGACATAATTGACACCGGAGGAACATAAGTGCTCAAACCTGGGTAAACTGTTATGCCAAGTGGCCCCTGCAGAACCAGACCCACCTCTGGAGCTCACCCCCAACCCGGCTCACCATCCGACCCCGTGGACCCACACTTAAGCACACCCCCTGAGTTAAAGACCCTATTTGGCCAATTTAGATTCTCGTGCCCCTGGTACTCCAGAATAAGAGACACTCTGGATGATAACTGACATTTGGGTTAAGAGAAGAGAATGACATTGCAACTACATTAGTATGGGCAATACAGCTAGTCCCATTGCACATAGCCCAATGGCAGTTATTGTGGGGCTGTGTTTGCTTTCTGAGAAGGAGAAACTGCTTGCCAAGGGAAGCTAATATGCTAAAGGCATTGAACTCTGGGATTATGCCATCTGCGAACCGTGAACTGGAGGGCTGTGTCTGGGAATTCCCACCCTGTCTCTGTCTCTTCCAACTCATACTTACCTGGCAGGGGAGATACCATGATCATCAAGGTGGTTCACCCAGGGCGAGGCTCAGCCATTGCACGCCGGCTGTGCTGACCCCTGCGAATTCCCCAAATGTGGGAATCTCGACTGCACAATTTCTGGTAGTGGGGGACTGCGTTCGCGCTCTCCCCTGATCATTATGTTGAATAAAAAAAATAAAAAAAGCGATTCTTAAGTGGAGCTGGACATGCTGCTGTTCAGCATGCCGCCTCACTGACATAATTGACACCGGAGGAACATAAGTGCTCAAACCTGGGTAAACTGTTATGCCAAGTGGCCCCTGCAGAACCAGACCCACCTCTGGAGCTCACCCCCAACCCGGCTCACCATCCGACCCCGTGGACCCACACTTAAGCACACCCCCTGAGTTAAAGACCCTATTTGGCCAATTTAGATTCTCGTGCCCCTGGTACTCCAGAATAAGAGACACTCTGGATGATAACTGACATTTGGGTTAAGAGAAGAGAATGACATTGCAACTACATTAGTATGGGCAATACAGCTAGTCCCATTGCACATAGCCCAATGGCAGTTATTGTGGGGCTGTGTTTGCTTTCTGAGAAGGAGAAACTGCTTGCCAAGGGAAGCTAATATGCTAAAGGCATTGAACTCTGGGATTATGCCATCTGCGAACCGTGAACTGGAGGGCTGTGTCTGGGAATTCCCACCCTGTCTCTGTCTCTTCCAACTCATACTTACCTGGCAGGGGAGATACCATGATCATCAAGGTGGTTCACCCAGGGCGAGGCTCAGCCATTGCACGCCGGCTGTGCTGACCCCTGCGAATTCCCCAAATGTGGGAATCTCGACTGCACAATTTCTGGTAGTGGGGGACTGCGTTCGCGCTCTCCCCTGATCATTATGTTGAATAAAAAAAATAAAAAAAGCGATTCTTAAGTGGAGCTGGACATGCTGCTGTTCAGCATGCCGCCTCACTGACATAATTGACACCGGAGGAACATAAGTGCTCAAACCTGGGTAAACTGTTATGCCAAGTGGCCCCTGCAGAACCAGACCCACCTCTGGAGCTCACCCCCAACCCGGCTCACCATCCGACCCCGTGGACCCACACTTAAGCACACCCCCTGAGTTAAAGACCCTATTTGGCCAATTTAGATTCTCGTGCCCCTGGTACTCCAGAATAAGAGACACTCTGGATGATAACTGACATTTGGGTTAAGAGAAGAGAATGACATTGCAACTACATTAGTATGGGCAATACAGCTAGTCCCATTGCACATAGCCCAATGGCAGTTATTGTGGGGCTGTGTTTGCTTTCTGAGAAGGAGAAACTGCTTGCCAAGGGAAGCTAATATGCTAAAGGCATTGAACTCTGGGATTATGCCATCTGCGAACCGTGAACTGGAGGGCTGTGTCTGGGAATTCCCACCCTGTCTCTGTCTCTTCCAACTCATACTTACCTGGCAGGGGAGATACCATGATCATCAAGGTGGTTCACCCAGGGCGAGGCTCAGCCATTGCACGCCGGCTGTGCTGACCCCTGCGAATTCCCCAAATGTGGGAATCTCGACTGCACAATTTCTGGTAGTGGGGGACTGCGTTCGCGCTCTCCCCCTGATCATTATGTTGAATAAAAAAAATAAAAAAAGCGATTCTTAAGTGGAGCTGGACATGCTGCTGTTCAGCATGCCGCCTCACTGACATAATTGACACCGGAGGAACATAAGTGCTCAAACCTGGGTAAACTGTTATGCCAAGTGGCCCCTGCAGAACCAGACCCACCTCTGGAGCTCACCCCCAACCCGGCTCACCATCCGACCCCGTGGACCCACACTTAAGCACACCCCCTGAGTTAAAGACCCTATTTGGCCAATTTAGATTCTCGTGCCCCTGGTACTCCAGAATAAGAGACACTCTGGATGATAACTGACATTTGGGTTAAGAGAAGAGAATGACATTGCAACTACATTAGTATGGGCAATACAGCTAGTCCCATTGCACATAGCCCAATGGCAGTTATTGTGGGGCTGTGTTTGCTTTCTGAGAAGGAGAAACTGCTTGCCAAGGGAAGCTAATATGCTAAAGGCATTGAACTCTGGGATTATGCCATCTGCGAACCGTGAACTGGAGGGCTGTGTCTGGGAATTCCCACCCTGTCTCTGTCTCTTCCAACTCATACTTACCTGGCAGGGGAGATACCATGATCATCAAGGTGGTTCACCCAGGGCGAGGCTCAGCCATTGCACGCCGGCTGTGCTGACCCCTGCGAATTCCCCAAATGTGGGAATCTCGACTGCACAATTTCTGGTAGTGGGGGACTGCGTTCGCGCTCTCCCCTGATCATTATGTTGAATAAAAAAAATAAAAAAAGCGATTCTTAAGTGGAGCTGGACATGCTGCTGTTCAGCATGCCGCCTCACTGACATAATTGACACCGGAGGAACATAAGTGCTCAAACCTGGGTAAACTGTTATGCCAAGTGGCCCCTGCAGAACCAGACCCACCTCTGGAGCTCACCCCCAACCCGGCTCACCATCCGACCCCGTGGACCCACACTTAAGCACACCCCCTGAGTTAAAGACCCTATTTGGCCAATTTAGATTCTCGTGCCCCTGGTACTCCAGAATAAGAGACACTCTGGATGATAACTGACATTTGGGTTAAGAGAAGAGAATGACATTGCAACTACATTAGTATGGGCAATACAGCTAGTCCCATTGCACATAGCCCAATGGCAGTTATTGTGGGGCTGTGTTTGCTTTCTGAGAAGGAGAAACTGCTTGCCAAGGGAAGCTAATATGCTAAAGGCATTGAACTCTGGGATTATGCCATCTGCGAACCGTGAACTGGAGGGCTGTGTCTGGGAATTCCCACCCTGTCTCTGTCTCTTCCAACTCATACTTACCTGGCAGGGGAGATACCATGATCATCAAGGTGGTTCACCCAGGGCGAGGCTCAGCCATTGCACGCCGGCTGTGCTGACCCCTGCGAATTCCCCAAATGTGGGAATCTCGACTGCACAATTTCTGGTAGTGGGGGACTGCGTTCGCGCTCTCCCCTGATCATTATGTTGAATAAAAAAAATAAAAAAAGCGATTCTTAAGTGGAGCTGGACATGCTGCTGTTCAGCATGCCGCCTCACTGACATAATTGACACCGGAGGAACATAAGTGCTCAAACCTGGGTAAACTGTTATGCCAAGTGGCCCCTGCAGAACCAGACCCACCTCTGGAGCTCACCCCCAACCCGGCTCACCATCCGACCCCGTGGACCCACACTTAAGCACACCCCCTGAGTTAAAGACCCTATTTGGCCAATTTAGATTCTCGTGCCCCTGGTACTCCAGAATAAGAGACACTCTGGATGATAACTGACATTTGGGTTAAGAGAAGAGAATGACATTGCAACTACATTAGTATGGGCAATACAGCTAGTCCCATTGCACATAGCCCAATGGCAGTTATTGTGGGGCTGTGTTTGCTTTCTGAGAAGGAGAAACTGCTTGCCAAGGGAAGCTAATATGCTAAAGGCATTGAACTCTGGGATTATGCCATCTGCGAACCGTGAACTGGAGGGCTGTGTCTGGGAATTCCCACCCTGTCTCTGTCTCTTCCAACTCATACTTACCTGGCAGGGGAGATACCATGATCATCAAGGTGGTTCACCCAGGGCGAGGCTCAGCCATTGCACGCCGGCTGTGCTGACCCCTGCGAATTCCCCAAATGTGGGAATCTCGACTGCACAATTTCTGGTAGTGGGGGACTGCGTTCGCGCT
The DNA here is from genome assembly GCA_038501785.1 of Myoxocephalus aenaeus. NCBI lineage: Eukaryota > Metazoa > Chordata > Actinopteri > Perciformes > Cottidae > Myoxocephalus > Myoxocephalus aenaeus. The sequence goes on from JBAMJR010000876.1 coordinate 39,756, forward strand.
CTCCCCTGATCATTATGTTGAATAAAAAAAATAAAAAAAGCGATTCTTAAGTGGAGCTGGACATGCTGCTGTTCAGCATGCCGCCTCACTGACATAATTGACACCGGAGGAACATAAGTGCTCAAACCTGGGTAAACTGTTATGCCAAGTGGCCCCTGCAGAACCAGACCCACCTCTGGAGCTCACCCCCAACCCGGCTCACCATCCGACCCCGTGGACCCACACTTAAGCACACCCCCTGAGTTAAAGACCCTATTTGGCCAATTTAGATTCTCGTGCCCCTGGTACTCCAGAATAAGAGACACTCTGGATGATAACTGACATTTGGGTTAAGAGAAGAGAATGACATTGCAACTACATTAGTATGGGCAATACAGCTAGTCCCATTGCACATAGCCCAATGGCAGTTATTGTGGGGCTGTGTTTGCTTTCTGAGAAGGAGAAACTGCTTGCCAAGGGAAGCTAATATGCTAAAGGCATTGAACTCTGGGATTATGCCATCTGCGAACCGTGAACTGGAGGGCTGTGTCTGGGAATTCCCACCCTGTCTCTGTCTCTTCCAACTCATACTTACCTGGCAGGGGAGATACCATGATCATCAAGGTGGTTCACCCAGGGCGAGGCTCAGCCATTGCACGCCGGCTGTGCTGACCCCTGCGAATTCCCCAAATGTGGGAATCTCGACTGCACAATTTCTGGTAGTGGGGGACTGCGTTCGCGCTCTCCCCTGATCATTATGTTGAATAAAAAAAATAAAAAAAGCGATTCTTAAGTGGAGCTGGACATGCTGCTGTTCAGCATGCCGCCTCACTGACATAATTGACACCGGAGGAACATAAGTGCTCAAACCTGGGTAAACTGTTATGCCAAGTGGCCCCTGCAGAACCAGACCCACCTCTGGAGCTCACCCCCAACCCGGCTCACCATCCGACCCCGTGGACCCACACTTAAGCACACCCCCTGAGTTAAAGACCCTATTTGGCCAATTTAGATTCTCGTGCCCCTGGTACTCCAGAATAAGAGACACTCTGGATGATAACTGACATTTGGGTTAAGAGAAGAGAATGACATTGCAACTACATTAGTATGGGCAATACAGCTAGTCCCATTGCACATAGCCCAATGGCAGTTATTGTGGGGCTGTGTTTGCTTTCTGAGAAGGAGAAACTGCTTGCCAAGGGAAGCTAATATGCTAAAGGCATTGAACTCTGGGATTATGCCATCTGCGAACCGTGAACTGGAGGGCTGTGTCTGGGAATTCCCACCCTGTCTCTGTCTCTTCCAACTCATACTTACCTGGCAGGGGAGATACCATGATCATCAAGGTGGTTCACCCAGGGCGAGGCTCAGCCATTGCACGCCGGCTGTGCTGACCCCTGCGAATTCCCCAAATGTGGGAATCTCGACTGCACAATTTCTGGTAGTGGGGGACTGCGTTCGCGCTCTCCCCTGATCATTATGTTGAATAAAAAAAATAAAAAAAGCGATTCTTAAGTGGAGCTGGACATGCTGCTGTTCAGCATGCCGCCTCACTGACATAATTGACACCGGAGGAACATAAGTGCTCAAACCTGGGTAAACTGTTATGCCAAGTGGCCCCTGCAGAACCAGACCCACCTCTGGAGCTCACCCCCAACCCGGCTCACCATCCGACCCCGTGGACCCACACTTAAGCACACCCCCTGAGTTAAAGACCCTATTTGGCCAATTTAGATTCTCGTGCCCCTGGTACTCCAGAATAAGAGACACTCTGGATGATAACTGACATTTGGGTTAAGAGAAGAGAATGACATTGCAACTACATTAGTATGGGCAATACAGCTAGTCCCATTGCACATAGCCCAATGGCAGTTATTGTGGGGCTGTGTTTGCTTTCTGAGAAGGAGAAACTGCTTGCCAAGGGAAGCTAATATGCTAAAGGCATTGAACTCTGGGATTATGCCATCTGCGAACCGTGAACTGGAGGGCTGTGTCTGGGAATTCCCACCCTGTCTCTGTCTCTTCCAACTCATACTTACCTGGCAGGGGAGATACCATGATCATCAAGGTGGTTCACCCAGGGCGAGGCTCAGCCATTGCACGCCGGCTGTGCTGACCCCTGCGAATTCCCCAAATGTGGGAATCTCGACTGCACAATTTCTGGTAGTGGGGGACTGCGTTCGCGCTCTCCCCTGATCATTATGTTGAATAAAAAAAATAAAAAAAGCGATTCTTAAGTGGAGCTGGACATGCTGCTGTTCAGCATGCCGCCTCACTGACATAATTGACACCGGAGGAACATAAGTGCTCAAACCTGGGTAAACTGTTATGCCAAGTGGCCCCTGCAGAACCAGACCCACCTCTGGAGCTCACCCCCAACCCGGCTCACCATCCGACCCCGTGGACCCACACTTAAGCACACCCCCTGAGTTAAAGACCCTATTTGGCCAATTTAGATTCTCGTGCCCCTGGTACTCCAGAATAAGAGACACTCTGGATGATAACTGACATTTGGGTTAAGAGAAGAGAATGACATTGCAACTACATTAGTATGGGCAATACAGCTAGTCCCATTGCACATAGCCCAATGGCAGTTATTGTGGGGCTGTGTTTGCTTTCTGAGAAGGAGAAACTGCTTGCCAAGGGAAGCTAATATGCTAAAGGCATTGAACTCTGGGATTATGCCATCTGCGAACCGTGAACTGGAGGGCTGTGTCTGGGAATTCCCACCCTGTCTCTGTCTCTTCCAACTCATACTTACCTGGCAGGGGAGATACCATGATCATCAAGGTGGTTCACCCAGGGCGAGGCTCAGCCATTGCACGCCGGCTGTGCTGACCCCTGCGAATTCCCCAAATGTGGGAATCTCGACTGCACAATTTCTGGTAGTGGGGGACTGCGTTCGCGCTCTCCCCTGATCATTATGTTGAATAAAAAAAATAAAAAAAGCGATTCTTAAGTGGAGCTGGACATGCTGCTGTTCAGCATGCCGCCTCACTGACATAATTGACACCGGAGGAACATAAGTGCTCAAACCTGGGTAAACTGTTATGCCAAGTGGCCCCTGCAGAACCAGACCCACCTCTGGAGCTCACCCCCAACCCGGCTCACCATCCGACCCCGTGGACCCACACTTAAGCACACCCCCTGAGTTAAAGACCCTATTTGGCCAATTTAGATTCTCGTGCCCCTGGTACTCCAGAATAAGAGACACTCTGGATGATAACTGACATTTGGGTTAAGAGAAGAGAATGACATTGCAACTACATTAGTATGGGCAATACAGCTAGTCCCATTGCACATAGCCCAATGGCAGTTATTGTGGGGCTGTGTTTGCTTTCTGAGAAGGAGAAACTGCTTGCCAAGGGAAGCTAATATGCTAAAGGCATTGAACTCTGGGATTATGCCATCTGCGAACCGTGAACTGGAGGGCTGTGTCTGGGAATTCCCACCCTGTCTCTGTCTCTTCCAACTCATACTTACCTGGCAGGGGAGATACCATGATCATCAAGGTGGTTCACCCAGGGCGAGGCTCAGCCATTGCACGCCGGCTGTGCTGACCCCTGCGAATTCCCCAAATGTGGGAATCTCGACTGCACAATTTCTGGTAGTGGGGGACTGCGTTCGCGCTCTCCCCTGATCATTATGTTGAATAAAAAAAATAAAAAAAGCGATTCTTAAGTGGAGCTGGACATGCTGCTGTTCAGCATGCCGCCTCACTGACATAATTGACACCGGAGGAACATAAGTGCTCAAACCTGGGTAAACTGTTATGCCAAGTGGCCCCTGCAGAACCAGACCCACCTCTGGAGCTCACCCCCAACCCGGCTCACCATCCGACCCCGTGGACCCACACTTAAGCACACCCCCTGAGTTAAAGACCCTATTTGGCCAATTTAGATTCTCGTGCCCCTGGTACTCCAGAATAAGAGACACTCTGGATGATAACTGACATTTGGGTTAAGAGAAGAGAATGACATTGCAACTACATTAGTATGGGCAATACAGCTAGTCCCATTGCACATAGCCCAATGGCAGTTATTGTGGGGCTGTGTTTGCTTTCTGAGAAGGAGAAACTGCTTGCCAAGGGAAGCTAATATGCTAAAGGCATTGAACTCTGGGATTATGCCATCTGCGAACCGTGAACTGGAGGGCTGTGTCTGGGAATTCCCACCCTGTCTCTGTCTCTTCCAACTCATACTTACCTGGCAGGGGAGATACCATGATCATCAAGGTGGTTCACCCAGGGCGAGGCTCAGCCATTGCACGCCGGCTGTGCTGACCCCTGCGAATTCCCCAAATGTGGGAATCTCGACTGCACAATTTCTGGTAGTGGGGGACTGCGTTCGCGCTCTCCCCTGATCATTATGTTGAATAAAAAAAATAAAAAAAGCGATTCTTAAGTGGAGCTGGACATGCTGCTGTTCAGCATGCCGCCTCACTGACATAATTGACACCGGAGGAACATAAGTGCTCAAACCTGGGTAAACTGTTATGCCAAGTGGCCCCTGCAGAACCAGACCCACCTCTGGAGCTCACCCCCAACCCGGCTCACCATCCGACCCCGTGGACCCACACTTAAGCACACCCCCTGAGTTAAAGACCCTATTTGGCCAATTTAGATTCTCGTGCCCCTGGTACTCCAGAATAAGAGACACTCTGGATGATAACTGACATTTGGGTTAAGAGAAGAGAATGACATTGCAACTACATTAGTATGGGCAATACAGCTAGTCCCATTGCACATAGCCCAATGGCAGTTATTGTGGGGCTGTGTTTGCTTTCTGAGAAGGAGAAACTGCTTGCCAAGGGAAGCTAATATGCTAAAGGCATTGAACTCTGGGATTATGCCATCTGCGAACCGTGAACTGGAGGGCTGTGTCTGGGAATTCCCACCCTGTCTCTGTCTCTTCCAACTCATACTTACCTGGCAGGGGAGATACCATGATCATCAAGGTGGTTCACCCAGGGCGAGGCTCAGCCATTGCACGCCGGCTGTGCTGACCCCTGCGAATTCCCCAAATGTGGGAATCTCGACTGCACAATTTCTGGTAGTGGGGGACTGCGTTCGCGCTCTCCCCTGATCATTATGTTGAATAAAAAAAATAAAAAAAGCGATTCTTAAGTGGAGCTGGACATGCTGCTGTTCAGCATGCCGCCTCACTGACATAATTGACACCGGAGGAACATAAGTGCTCAAACCTGGGTAAACTGTTATGCCAAGTGGCCCCTGCAGAACCAGACCCACCTCTGGAGCTCACCCCCAACCCGGCTCACCATCCGACCCCGTGGACCCACACTTAAGCACACCCCCTGAGTTAAAGACCCTATTTGGCCAATTTAGATTCTCGTGCCCCTGGTACTCCAGAATAAGAGACACTCTGGATGATAACTGACATTTGGGTTAAGAGAAGAGAATGACATTGCAACTACATTAGTATGGGCAATACAGCTAGTCCCATTGCACATAGCCCAATGGCAGTTATTGTGGGGCTGTGTTTGCTTTCTGAGAAGGAGAAACTGCTTGCCAAGGGAAGCTAATATGCTAAAGGCATTGAACTCTGGGATTATGCCATCTGCGAACCGTGAACTGGAGGGCTGTGTCTGGGAATTCCCACCCTGTCTCTGTCTCTTCCAACTCATACTTACCTGGCAGGGGAGATACCATGATCATCAAGGTGGTTCACCCAGGGCGAGGCTCAGCCATTGCACGCCGGCTGTGCTGACCCCTGCGAATTCCCCAAATGTGGGAATCTCGACTGCACAATTTCTGGTAGTGGGGGACTGCGTTCGCGCTCTCCCCTGATCATTATGTTGAATAAAAAAAATAAAAAAAGCGATTCTTAAGTGGAGCTGGACATGCTGCTGTTCAGCATGCCGCCTCACTGACATAATTGACACCGGAGGAACATAAGTGCTCAAACCTGGGTAAACTGTTATGCCAAGTGGCCCCTGCAGAACCAGACCCACCTCTGGAGCTCACCCCCAACCCGGCTCACCATCCGACCCCGTGGACCCACACTTAAGCACACCCCCTGAGTTAAAGACCCTATTTGGCCAATTTAGATTCTCGTGCCCCTGGTACTCCAGAATAAGAGACACTCTGGATGATAACTGACATTTGGGTTAAGAGAAGAGAATGACATTGCAACTACATTAGTATGGGCAATACAGCTAGTCCCATTGCACATAGCCCAATGGCAGTTATTGTGGGGCTGTGTTTGCTTTCTGAGAAGGAGAAACTGCTTGCCAAGGGAAGCTAATATGCTAAAGGCATTGAACTCTGGGATTATGCCATCTGCGAACCGTGAACTGGAGGGCTGTGTCTGGGAATTCCCACCCTGTCTCTGTCTCTTCCAACTCATACTTACCTGGCAGGGGAGATACCATGATCATCAAGGTGGTTCACCCAGGGCGAGGCTCAGCCATTGCACGCCGGCTGTGCTGACCCCTGCGAATTCCCCAAATGTGGGAATCTCGACTGCACAATTTCTGGTAAGTGGGGGACTGCGTTCGCGCTCTCCCCTGATCATTATGTTGAATAAAAAAAATAAAAAAAGCGATTCTTAAGTGGAGCTGGACATGCTGCTGTTCAGCATGCCGCCTCACTGACATAATTGACACCGGAGGAACATAAGTGCTCAAACCTGGGTAAACTGTTATGCCAAGTGGCCCCTGCAGAACCAGACCCACCTCTGGAGCTCACCCCCAACCCGGCTCACCATCCGACCCCGTGGACCCACACTTAAGCACACCCCCTGAGTTAAAGACCCTATTTGGCCAATTTAGATTCTCGTGCCCCTGGTACTCCAGAATAAGAGACACTCTGGATGATAACTGACATTTGGGTTAAGAGAAGAGAATGACATTGCAACTACATTAGTATGGGCAATACAGCTAGTCCCATTGCACATAGCCCAATGGCAGTTATTGTGGGGCTGTGTTTGCTTTCTGAGAAGGAGAAACTGCTTGCCAAGGGAAGCTAATATGCTAAAGGCATTGAACTCTGGGATTATGCCATCTGCGAACCGTGAACTGGAGGGCTGTGTCTGGGAATTCCCACCCTGTCTCTGTCTCTTCCAACTCATACTTACCTGGCAGGGGAGATACCATGATCATCAAGGTGGTTCACCCAGGGCGAGGCTCAGCCATTGCACGCCGGCTGTGCTGACCCCTGCGAATTCCCCAAATGTGGGAATCTCGACTGCACAATTTCTGGTAGTGGGGGACTGCGTTCGCGCTCTCCCCTGATCATTATGTTGAATAAAAAAAATAAAAAAAGCGATTCTTAAGTGGAGCTGGACATGCTGCTGTTCAGCATGCCGCCTCACTGACATAATTGACACCGGAGGAACATAAGTGCTCAAACCTGGGTAAACTGTTATGCCAAGTGGCCCCTGCAGAACCAGACCCACCTCTGGAGCTCACCCCCAACCCGGCTCACCATCCGACCCCGTGGACCCACACTTAAGCACACCCCCTGAGTTAAAGACCCTATTTGGCCAATTTAGATTCTCGTGCCCCTGGTACTCCAGAATAAGAGACACTCTGGATGATAACTGACATTTGGGTTAAGAGAAGAGAATGACATTGCAACTACATTAGTATGGGCAATACAGCTAGTCCCATTGCACATAGCCCAATGGCAGTTATTGTGGGGCTGTGTTTGCTTTCTGAGAAGGAGAAACTGCTTGCCAAGGGAAGCTAATATGCTAAAGGCATTGAACTCTGGGATTATGCCATCTGCGAACCGTGAACTGGAGGGCTGTGTCTGGGAAT